>JARCZZ010009807.1:3871-25459 GCA_030323915.1 Brotogeris chrysoptera | reverse complement strand
CAAAATCAAAACCACAGTGCTGCACCAGCTACCAAGAAGGAGAAAAATGACTGCTGCTGCTGCTGAACCCATGACAGTATCTTAAAAAAAAATATATATATATTTTTTTTTTCTTCTCATAGGTGCAGCTATATATCTCACATCTTTGGACCTTTGCAAGAAAATTAATTGCTTTTTATTTTGGGTGTGAAACTGTATATATCGGGATATGGACTGGACGCAAGGTGGCTAGGAAGGTTTAAACTGCTGTGTCACATAACACATATGCAACATCCCCCTGCCAGCCAACGCAATGCTTCACAGTCACACCAGGCTCTACAATTTGAATAAACTCCTTAATAACACAGTTTTAGAAAGCCTGACAAATACAATTTTAAAACCACAGATACTGTGCTTTCCTCATTCTTTTTCACTTAATGCAAGATGGATTTATTTCAGCCATTTTTACAGAAAATGCATTGAAAGTGTCTGGGAAGTGGCACTGCACTGAAGCCAGAGGCACTGAACAGGAAAAACTGTCCATAACAGACTCTCTATGCTTTCCCCGCTGAAGCCAGTGTTTCTGGCCAAGCTGGCACCTGCTGAAGAGATGATTTCTTAACTATTACTGTGACACTAAGAAGGGCTACCTTCTATTAAGCAATTCAGTTCACTTCACTTGAATTGAAACATGAGTTTTCCAGGAAGTTCTGGGTTGTTAGAGCCCTCGAAAGGTTTAATTTACCAAGCAAAAAGAGAAGAGACCCAAGTGAAATGTTTTCAACACTAATTTGGAATTAAAAAGTAGATGTTATCTCCTACACAGTCATGGCTGTGCCCTGAGAGTACTCCCTCTCTTTCCCTGTGCTGTTTCCTTCTGAAGTGGATGGAAATGATGGGGTTGAGAAGTTAGTAAAATATAAGGGATATATACAAATTTATAGCCTCCTTAGTTAAACTTTATATGAACTAATTTTATTTAAAAGTTGCCTTTTCATTTGTTTTTTTTTTCACATTTATTTTGGCATTTTGGCAAACTTCTTTTTAATGCAAATTAGGTGAAAAATTCTTTCTGCTTTAACATTAAGTCCCTTGACTTGCTCAACTTGATCATGACTTTACCCTGTTCAAAAATGCTGTGCACCCTAGATTAGTGCTTAATTATACCACATTGCATTTTCATTGACAATCAAAAACTCAAAACTGCTGACATTAGCTTACTAATAAACTCAAAACCTCTTCTGCCCATTATGAGTGGAACAGAAATAAAATAATCAATGCAGTATTTGTTGGATATTGTGGTCATATTTTAGTGTTGTAAAAAAACCAAATAAAAAACCAAAACAAACCCACTTTAAACGGTAGTCACATCTTGTTCTTTTTCCAGAAATAAATGTATATAGAACATCTCAAAAAATGGGACCCAGCAGTAACTCTGAGTCCAGCTGAAGCCAGTGAGTTACCGTCAATAGTAGAATAGCTAAAATCAAGCTTCTCAACAAACATACCAATCATTTAAAACGCAATGTTGCTAATCTTTAAGAAGACAGATCTGTAATATAAAAATCTGTATTTCCTTTAAAGATTATATAACGATATATATTTAACTATAGGTTATTCTGACAAGAATAAGCATTTTAAGTGTCTCGATTTATTAAACAGTGTTTATAAATATCCATGATATACCCTCAATAAATATTAATTTATTATATAATCAAGTGTAAGTCTGAGCTATGCTACTCACTTTACCTAAAAGTAAGCTTGTTTGATCACGTTTTTTACATTTTGACAGAAAAGAAGGAGATAATTCAAAAATAATCTTGGTTAAAACTAAGCTTCCTAAAACTTTCCATTTGCAGGTCCAAAGGATGAAACATATTTCATATATGTGAAGTAAAGATTTTACTATGCAAGAGTTGGTTTATTAATCACCAGGATGAAACGATGGATCACAATAGTCATAGAAAGCATAAAGAAGCTTTCAGATAAATTTTGATTGTTGCCATATACTACTGTTTGTCACTTTCGTAATTTAATTTGAACAATAACAAAAATAATTTGGACTTTTATGAAGATTAAATGTGTTAATAAAGTAGCTATCATAAAAAAGGACTTCCAGCTTTCCCCTCCTCTTCAAATTAAAACTAATAACAATTTGTTTCATGGGTAAATCTGTGGCAGCCTAATAGAGTTGCTGCAGTATGACCACATGCATTAATCATATGCTTTATTCCAGTTAAATGTTATAAACATTGTTTAGAGATCACAAATGACCACATACTGTGTAGAGTTTTTTGGTACAGTTTGTAAGTATTAATCCTTTACTTTTCTGTAGTTGTTGTGGGGGTTTTTTCCTCTCCTTTTTTTTTTTTATCTTTTTATTATTTTTTTTTATTGAGCACTTGCAAATGCTGCTGATAGAGCCACAGTATTACAGGAATTCTGAAATGATAGATTTTGTCATTGAGGTACTTTTGCTATTTGCACCTAATTAATTAGTAATAGATGTGGAAGCAGCATTCTGACCTAGTTATAAATCTCCATGGGTACATGTATATTTATAGAAATCGTTTTTGGACTAAATCATTAAACAGTGTGCAATAAATGAACAATGTTTTGGCATTGTTGGTTTCTTGTCAATTTTCACAAACACCTCAGCTGAGTAGAAATATATATATATAGCATGAACACCAAAAGTTAAGTACAACTGTCCTACAACATGTCCTGGCTTTAAATTTTATGCATCTTTATTGACATTTTGAACTTGCAGCTCAATATGCTATGTAGTGAACTTTTACCTGTGATGAGACTACTATTGATCCACACAATATCTAAAGCTGTTCTGATCTTTAAAAAGTCTTTTTTTGTATTTACTTTTCCGTCTTTAATACGTATTAAATCCTTTCGTATTGTCTGATGCACTAAACTCACCTTACTATAATACCAGTCTTAGGACAGATAATGCTTTTCAGCTATACTAACTGTCTATATTTATGAGTACAGCTGGTGTTCCTCCCTTATTGCTTTATGGTGCTTTCTTGTGGATTTTTTCTGAGATAATATCTCATCCTTACATATCAGAAAGAAACCTGAACATTAATCACACGAATGCAGAGAAAGGTCCCTCTGTGTTAGAAGCCTATGGTTTTTTTTACAAAGGTAAATCTTTTCAGCTGAATTGTATATGTGCATACATATCTATACAATATTCTCTTGTGAACACCTGCAAACAGTTGAGTTTAATTAAACTGCAGCTGTTGCTGATTGAGAGCAGAAATTTACCAACAAGTATGCTAACTTTACACTGTCTTTCCGCTGTGCATTTTGGTTTTTTACTCCAAATTATCTGTTAATATTTTTTTTAATGGTAGAAACAGTTTTAAATAATAGCTGTGTAATTAGGGACTAAAAATCAAACTGCTGTCTAAAGTGGTGGGCATGCAATGCAAGTAATGGTGCTCCCAAGATGAAGACCTTAGGGAGTACTGTATATGCAAATAATATCAGTTTACTGAGCACCTTGAAAGCCAAATTGCTCATCAGTAGACATTTGGGAAAATGAAGAATATTTTTAGATAAAGTAATGCAGACTTCTGAGTTATATGCCATCCTGCAATAGAATAAACTAGAAATTAAGCCATTTCCAAAGAAGAAGAGGAAGAAGAAGAAGAAGAAAAGAAGAAGAAGAGGAAGAGGAAGAGGAAGAAAGAAGAAGAAAAGAAGAAGAAGAAGAAAGAAGAAGAAAGAAACCAACTAAAAATAGAAATAGAAAATACTGATACTAGAGACAAAATGCAACAGAAGTTTATTCACATTTATATTGTACAAAAAGACCCCCGAAAGTTAAAGCCAGCTTGTCTGTATTGATAGTCAAGTACCATCCATTCCAACCATTCACATTTTAGAGTTACTTTTCTGAGAAGCCTTACTGCTGATAAACTAAGCACAAGTAAATTTCCCATCAGCTGTTCCATTTAATTTGTCATAATCAAAAGGTACTTTATACCTTATGTTTCCTAGTTATTTCACTCTGATATCACCACATTGTTGTACTGGGTGGAAACCATGCCTTCAGCAGCCCAGATCCTTTTATTAATCAATTTTGATCAATTATTATTCTTCAAGTATTGGGTAATAACATACACAGCAGAGATGTATAATGTCCAAACCAGAAGCTACTAATATGTGAACTCTACAGTTATGAACTGACAAGCACCACAGTAATTGAGAAATCCTGCAACTTAGAATCATAGAATAGCTAGAGTTGGAAAGGACCTTAAGATCATCTAGCGCCAACCAGCCTGCCATGGGCAGGGACGCATCATACTAAACCATGCCACCCAAGACTGTCCTACCTGGCCTTGAACACTGCCAGGGATGGAGCAGTTATCACTTCTTTGAGAAGCCTGTTCGAGTGCCTCACCACCCTCACAGTAAGTAAAGAACTTATTCCTTAACCTTAACTTACCTTAACCTGAACTTACCCTGTTTAAACCTATTACTACTTGTCCTGTCACTGCAGTCCCTGAAGAAGAGACCTTTTCCAGCATCCCTGTAGGCCCCCTTCAGATACTGGAAGGCTGCTATGAGGTCTCTATGCAGCCTTCTCTTTCACCCCAACTTTCTCAGCCTGTCTTCATATGGGAGGTGCTCCAGCCCCCTTGTCATCCTCGTGGCCCTCCTCTGGACTTGTTCCAACAGTTTCATGTCCTTTTGATGTTGAGGACACCAGAACTGCACACAATACTCCAAGTGAGGTCTCACAAGAGCAGAGTAGAGGGGCAGGATCACCTTTCTCGTCCTGCTGGTCACACTCCTTTTGATGCAGCCCAGGATATGGTTGGCTTTCTGGGCTGCGAGTGCACACTGCTGGTTCATGTTAAGTTTCTCATTGACCAACACCCCCAAGTTCTTCTCTTCAGGGCTGCCCTGAATCAGTTAGAGTTTAAAAAATTAATTTTTAATTTTTAATAGGAAATTGTGCTTAAGTTTCTGATACCTTTCAATAGATACATATATATTACAAACTGGCATATGTAACAATATTACTACCTTCAAGTTTCATATAACAGCATACTTTTTTTAAAAAATAGTATGATTTAGAACAAAACCACAGAACTGTTTCTCACTATCTTTTAGCTATCAGAATTGTCAGTAGATCATATGAGAAAATAAATATTTGAAGTTCCCTTATTCCTGCAGCAGGCATTCTCTTGCTATTTTATAAAGATGTACTACTGCTTCACTGTGATATCTATAAAAGTAAACTGTGTAATTGGTAGCTTCCAATGAATCTTCTGTATCAAGTCGTACCATCTATCATGAGTTGTATTTTCACCAAACTATGTGTGTATCTCTCTGGTACTGAGAGACAGGAACAAGTTTGTAATTAGGCTCAGATAAAAGGAGCCTATTATAGAAATTAATGACAGATCAGCATAATCTGTTATAACTAAAACAATATTTATGACTGCCGTACAAGCTGCTGGTTAACATATATTAATGATTTCTGTTTTGTTCAGCAATCTGTCACATGCAGGAGTCAGACCCACAGGCCCTCCAAGGAAAAGCATAGCAACTCAAGCCCCAAAGCACTGTTTCATAATCCCTATAACACTGCCTTCATTCTCTCCCCTGAAATCAGACCAGAACACAGGTGAAATTCACCCAGTGTGATGGAGCATAAAATCTTTGCCAGGAAATTTTCCTACACTTCTCAAGCCCAAAGGGGGATTCTTTAAGCATCTCATTGCTGAACTAGAGATAAAACTTGTGGATGTTCAGAGATGGCTGGCATTCCAGGTGGAGCAAGTACATCACCTTCACATTTGAATCTCTTCTCAATTAAAATATTAGCCTGAGGTGGAGGTAGTGATCTTCATATACAGAACACTCTATTTCTAAACTTGCCTTTGCCTGAAGAGTTTCAAAGTCGTGCTTCTTTCTTGGGAGTGTTCTAGCCACTGGACTAAAGGCAGGTGTTGGACAGCTGTATTTAGTTGGCATCTGCCTATACCACTCCTCTAGTTCACGGGCAGGGAGATATGGTCTAATTTAGGAACTACATCACTCACCTAGAGGGATTCTGGTCCCAGAGCTGTAATGTGAAATATATAATCAGTGCAATTAAGGCACAGTCCCCAAGTAAGGACAGGAGAAAATTTAACCTTCATCACAATGAGAAAGAAATTGAACAAGATTCTAGTCAGTGCCAGCCTGCATGCTAGAGGATTATTCAGTACTGGGATGAACACTGCAGGATGAACAGTGTATTTCTGAAAATGTGAAGGAAATGTAAAAGAATTCCAAAAGCAGAAAAATCATATCTAGGAACCTTGAATAGTACAAACAAAAGCATTTTGAGAACTCAGGTGCTTCTAGGTTTAAACATTAACTAGCTATAACTTCCTAGTGCCTTTCTCTTCATTCTGGATGTCTGTGCTTCACTGAAATCTCATTTTAATGCGTCTGCATCTCTCTTTTTGGACGTGGTTCTAACTGTTCTTGATACCTTATAGTTTGAACTCTCCTTTTCATATTGTAAATTTACAGTTAACTAAAGCATTAAAACTAATTTAGCATAAGTATTTTAAAATACCCACAAACATAAACATGTAGATACACAGCTACATTTCTATTTATTTTGCTTTTGGATTTATCTGTTTAAGCACTGACTTAGATGCTGCCAACTGCTTGAGTCTTACTGAAGCAAATAGAAGCTCTGCACATGTCTGGATACTTTTTCAAATGTCTGGATACTTTGTGGAACAGGTTTGAGATTATATTCTTCCTTTACTGTTTTTTCAAAATTAGGAGCTCATAATAATTATTGCCTTAGGGTTCAGAGTAGCAGTGTTTACTATGCTCAAGGGGATGAGACATCACTTTTCCCACAAGCAATTTGTCCTTTGAGGTTTTCTTTTGCACTTGTCAGTGATTTAGCTTTCTAGTGCAGTGTGCTGGAGCATGTTCTGCTGTTCTTATTAGAATCCTTTTCTCCTTATCTCGGGGATGAACTTCCAAAGGAAAGATTATTTTTTTTTTGGCCTAAATACTCCAAACCAGGACTCTTCACTTTGTTTAAGCTTGATTTGAACAGCAAGAAGAAAAAAAATTAAATTGGTTCCTACGTAATGAGCCTATTTGTGGCATATTGAGCCATCATACTGAGGTTTTTATGTATGTTAATCCAACACACTTTTTAGATGAAATAATTTTTTATTTGCAAATTGTATTAACCAAATACTTTAATAAGGGTAGACCATGAAATAACGTTAGAAAATAAATTGGCTGGTCATTCTCAGCTTTTGACACCTGGTTTTACCCTTTCCTTCTTTGATCTATTATAATTTACCTAATAAGCCAAGCTCACAGAGTATATTTTTCAGAAACACTAGACATTTCAAGTTTTACATATTTTACATCTAGCTTTTGCTAGCTAGGGAGCTCATTAGCAGTTACTTCTTGTGGTGAATAAAATGCCACCTGAGAGTAGAAGAACTCCCTAATTCACAAGTTCACATTCTTTTAAGAGGTCGCTTAACCTTTAAGTCAACTGCAGCATATTAAAATTAAGCTGTTTTCAGCACATAACAGATTATTCAGTTGTACTGGAATTTCCAGGTGATGCAGTTGCGTTGGAATGTAGCTGTTTAAAATATCGCCACGTGTAAAATTCTAATAGTTAAAAGTTTGTGCTTTTAACATAAGGGTTAAATTTGTTTTGAATGAGATGCAATCTTTGAAGGGAAATACCTCATCATTGTTTTGACTACTGTAATGCAAATAATCAGCATAATATCTGGAATTAATAATAGTATCCCAGACAGCAGAAGAAATGAACAGGAATTGCTTTTGTTTTTAAATTCACAAATGTAATCTGCGGACGGTGGCAGATTGACAAGCCTGGGAACCTAACAGCAGAACAGCTAACGGAACTGCAAGTTCTCTGAATCACTGAATATATCTTTGTGAAAAATTTCTTTGGCAGGGCAAAAATCCCAAGGTTTGAAGCATTCTGCAAGTTAGAAATGATTGATAGTATTGGATTTGAGTTGTTCACAGAAACATTTGGAAAACTTTTGCTTTTAACGTGCAAATTCTTGTCCATGAAAAAAAAAAAAAATGTGTATACTAGATACATGAGTTAATTTGCTTACATGGAAGCTTCTTCTATTTATTTGACCGGCCTTCTGATATCCAAGTTCAATAGAAGTCTTCTGCATTTTAATTGTTAAGAAAGGGCCAATACAGTTTAGCTGAGCTTCTTTTTTACTCTTGCTAAATATTTGGCACATCCTCATGCTAATTGAAAGAGACCTAGTATCCTGACATTTTAAGATTACTTGACTGTATGGGGTTTGGATTTTTTGACTTTTTTTTTTCATTAAATTACATTGCTCATGGTTACTTAGATATTTTAGAAAATGAAGCCGTGTTCTCAAATATTTTATCTTGCAAGTGAAGTAGAACTTTGTAAAAGAGAAATCAGTACCTCTGATGCAAACTCATATAAAGAGATGTATACCTTCACATACAAATTTTGCTTTTGATTTCAAAATTTTACTAACAATAAATATTAGATTTGAAATCTGTGCACTTCAAAATAGTTTTGTGGTGGCCATGTCTACAATAGCTTCCAATCCTAGGTTTGCAATTTGATCACATTCATGCCAACTACAATGGTGACCTGGCTTCCAAGAAGCTGTGCAGGTAATGTTTGTGGCAGATATCACAAAATTTTCAGAAAAAAAGAGAATAAATATATCTATCCTTCGGGAACACATTATTTCTAGTGGAAAAATTTGCAATGGAATCCAGAAACAGATGGAATTCATTAATTTTGACTGTGATGTAATTTTGAACCAAGTATGAAACAATATGAATGCATTTTTTCTTTCTTTCAATACTTTAATTGCATGAGACAGTTAAAAGTGTGCTTCAGTGAAGCACTTAATGATGGTGACCAACTATTTTGTGCTGCATTTCTTTTTAAAAGGCTGATAAAATGTAGTAATAGCAGTAAATGTTTTTCCTAAGCATAGTGAGAATGTTTTTGCTCATGTTGCTTGAAAGTTTCTCATTTATAACTGAAATAAAACCTAAGATATTGACAATAACATTAAAAGCTTATTTCTGAATCACATTTCATTCATTGTACTTCAATAATAAATGTAAACTTCTGTCACTACAGAAGCATAATGAGATAAATTTGATCTCAGATTTTTAAGTAGAATAACACCCATAATTTAAATGCCATTGCTCCCTTCAGTCCAAGATCAACCTTGCGATATTGAAAAACATTACATTAATGAAACATTGCTTATTGCACCTGTTAATATTTAAGAAAATAGACAAATTTCTTGTAATGTTTTTTCCCCCAAAATATCCTTAAGGGCTTAGATACAACTTTACATTACCCATGTACTTGAAAACTGAACAAAGTGGTGGTCTTGGTATTATTTGAGGTGAAGTAACTAAATTCAGTAAAGTTACTGCAGAATGATAGCACAGATATAAATAAAATTTTTGCCCACTAGTGAATATCTACTATTTAGGACAACTAACAGAGATTTTGAGATTATTTCTCTGTTAAGACCCCCATTTTTTGCTCAGTCTGAGAAAGAACAATTCCGGTGGCTTGCTGAGATCTGAAATAGGATATGTGAGAGAAGAAGCGGTGGGCCTTCTGGATACACATCTGTCTACCACATCATTTGAAGATATTTCAAGCAATTGGAGAACTAGAAATCAACAAGTTGTCAGCCTTACCTAAGTTTCCTTAAGTATACTGCTTCCAAATACATTCATGAAAAAAAACCTAACAAATGGGGAAATTATTGTTCCCTAGAAAGTGTACTTAAGACTCTAACTGCAGTCTTAGAGAGAAGGTGAGAGAAAAGGCTGCCTCCTCATAAATGTACAAAGAGAAAGGAAGGTGGAAATTTAGTCCCCATCAAGTTAGTCCTTACTGAACTGAGCAGGGAGAGTGCACTTAAGATCACACATACCTCACAGACTGTGCCTAAATTAGCATTTGTGCTCATTAAAGAGCATCTTACTAGTTGAAGACAAACAAGACTTGCTAATATCGTCTGGGAAAAAGCATTTTATTACTATTTTCCCAGTCAGCTACAGAAGGTGAATCTACTCTTCTGGGCACCAGTCTTCCTTGACTTCCTGTTGCTATATTCCTGCTGCTTGGCCACCACTCTGATTTTGTTAATTTTTGTCCATTGTGCATCAACACAATTATTTCTTACTATTTTATTTAATAATGTACGTTCAATGTGAAGCCAAATTAAGATTGCCATAAAAAGTTGACATGCAAAAGTATTTCCATTGTCAAATTTCTCTGCCTGTGAAATTGATCTAACACAATATACTAAAATATTGCAGAAATAATCAAATAAATCAGTGCATTAAATATTATAGGATAGAGAGAAATATGAACATCTCTAAAAATAAACTTCTAACCAAAGATTAAATATAATTGAAGTGCTGAATTTTAAAACTGAACACATCATAAAAACAGGAATGTCAAATGTGAAGTTTATGCCAAATCAATGTCCAAGTCAAGCTGATCTTTGCTTTGTTCAGGTTCTACATTGATTTCACACAGCAAAACTTTGCAGATTTTAAGTGCCCAGAACACAGGTGCACATGTTGACTTAGCCCAGCTGAAATTTAACTAAATGATCATTTAGAGATTTAAAGTAGAAGATATCTATTTGATTATTTTGATATTATGTTTATTTATCTTTAACTGTCTCAGTTTAAAATCAGATACCTGAAGAATGCTTGGATTTCTGCCCCATCAGATGCTACCAGCATTTAAACATATTTTTCGGTGTATTCAGGTTGTTGGAGAGTATTTTGTTCCAAGTGTTTTAGATGAAAGAGATAATACCCATCTTAACTTGCTTTCTCATATATACTTGGTAGGTTATCCATACATTTGAAATTTCTGTGTTCACACCTTTTCTGTCTGTAGAATGTCAGTCACTGTACTTTTCATCCATGTCAATAATATCCTCCTCAACCTCAAAGTTAGTACTTGGCACAAGAGCAAGCAGTGAGAGGTTCACCATGTTGTCCTTGGAACCTGAGGAAGCTGATGGCTTTCTGGTTCTGGCAGGAAATTTTGTGTACAGTAGTACACAGACTCCTAGGATTAGAAGCCTTTTAGGTGGTAGGGGTCCTAGCATACATTTTTTTTGTTTGTTTTAGGGCATATCAGTTACCTTCAATGACCTGAAAATAATCTGTTCTATGACCAAACCATAAAATAGCACCACTAAGAAAAACAAACAGTAAACACAACCACCAAAAACACTGAGCTGAAACTATTAAATGCTCTCTCCCCAACAGGATAACATTCACCACAATACAAGTTAAACTTAAAGCAATATTATGTACACTAATCTAAACTAAGCCTTTTGGATGGGGCATGAATTTAAGTTCTCCATATCAGTAATGCAGTCACAGATCTAAATCTAGTATTAAGTCATGTGTCTGAAGTGACATGGCAAAAGTCAGTTCTACAGAGAAGGTACGGGGGAAACAGGAATATTTTTTTTATTATTTTTTATTTATTATTTAATTTTATTTCTTTATTTCAACCAGTATTGGCAGATTTCCTAGCTTTCGTGACTTTTGGTGCTATCAAAAACTCCATATTATCCTCACAATGTACAAACATGTTCCTACTCATGATTGCAGAGATTAACAAAACATAGAATAACACTGTGAATTATCAGGGAGATTTCTAAGAAGGACAGATCAATATACTCCATGACAAATTAACTATCTTCCTGTGGAAAAATGTTGTGTGGAGAATAGGAAATAGTCAGTTATAGTGAATCTAAGGACATGTTTATGAGCCCATATCAATAGTTATAAGTCCCTTTACTCATGTGAGAAAGGCCATATAAACTGTTTCTAAGATACTTCAGAGAGGCTGTCTTTGAATTTACCAAATTAAGTGGCCTGGTATCTAACACCAGACAATATTTTGTCTCTGAAAATATATCCAGTGTTGTGTATCCCCTGTGAAAGGCACAGGGTTTGTTTTCAGGTACATAAGGTACATATTTTTGTTATACTGCTCTGGAAGTACCTATGCAGGTCAGCTTTGTGTACTATTTTCTGCTGCTGTTGGTATTTCGTCAATCAGAGATATAATGGGAATGGATCAAGAGAGCTGATGTTTCTACACTATAAAAAATATGCATATAGGGAAAGAAGGAAAACAAACCTAAGCAACCAGAAAAAAACTTTTTTCTTTTTGGGAGTGAGTATTCAGCTGAAGTTTTACATGCTCCATCACTGGCGGTGTTCAAGGCCAGGTTGGACAGAGCCTTGGGTGGCATAGTTTAGTGGGAGGTGTCCCTGCCCAAGGCAGGGGGGTTGGAACTAAATGATCTTAAGGTCCTTTCCAGCCCTAACTATTCTATGATTCTGTATTTCACTAGCTAGAACCATAAGCACAGCACTGTATACTGTTACTATGTATTATTAATAAGTTAGATTTCTTACATATATCTTAATAACATCAAAAAAAATCTTTACTTTTAAAATAACTTAATTGATTTTTCACTTTTCTGTAAATAAATGTTTCATCAGTCTCAAATCTCCTGTCACTATGTATACATCATATTTTTGTTACTCTCTTTCAGTTCCAAATATATTCACTACTAATGACACATTAACAATGTGTTGGTTGCAAAAATTTCATTTCACTGCTATTAACACACATATACAGTTACGTGGATATGGGACAATTGCTGAACACCAAGTAACTTTGGCTTGTATGAAATCTAAGCTGGCAAGACTGTAACTGTGAACTTTGGAGAAGACTCTTGTTTTCTCTCAATAGAGACCACCATCAGATATGAAACAGCTAATATTTCTGTTAGGCTTAGCTGGAATTGGAGGTATGTTTAGGAATGCATGCATCTGGAGACCTGAGAATGCCCTAGATGGGGCTGACATACCTTTTCTTGGCCCATGAAATATCACGTGGTAATTATACTTCAGCATGATTCTCTTAAACGTATTTAGGTCTCAGATGATCATGTCTTCCTTTCTGTTACTTCTAAAAATTGCTAACTGCTTGCTTTTAGAGAGCTTATTGTCTTATTTATTCTCTGTCACTTTTCTCCAAGAAACGCAGCAAGAATTGGCTTCAGTGAGACACATGCTGAGGAACATGAATCATTGATTGTACAACATGGCCATTATATCAAATCACTGTTGTGAAGAATAGATCATGATGCCATAGATACCTTCACAAATGTAAGCAGAGGAGTGAGATTATACAGGTAAATAGAGGACCCTAAACCTTTTACAAGATCTGTGCAATTCACTTTAGACAATGGTTATGTTCTCATTCCCCATATAATCTTTCTACCAAATAGTCAGTTACTGGCATGGCAATAGTCATTCTACTCACTTTCATATATTGTCTGTAGAAGTCAGTAATTATCAGTGAGGATTATTTTTCTGAAGATTAAATATATATTATTTTGAAAACTATGCTTGCCAGAAAACATACTTTATCCTATCAGCTTCCCAAAGGTTGGATCTGAGACTGAAATCTTGAGGGAGAAACGCATGCTCAAATAGAAAAAAAAGAGTACAGAATAAGTATGATCAAAAATATTAATTCCTACTTGCTTTGAAAATATGAATGACCCACTGATCATGCTCTGGAAGGTTTGCTGCAAAATAGCTCTGCACTTGTCACTGCCTGATCCAAAGTGCATGCAAGCAAATTGGAGATTGACTGTTTTGAATCTGCTTTGGATCAGGCCATTACTTTGTCTCTAGTGTTTCTATGCTCTGCATAAATAAATGGGGAGTGGGGGGTGGAAAATATCTGACATTTATCATTCAGTCAGAGGGTGGTGAGCGATTTGATTGTGCATCACTTGTGTTTATTGAGGTTTTTTTCCGTTTCATTTTTATATTCTCTTCCTGTGTTATTTCCCTTATTATTATTAGTAGTACCAGTATTATAGTGTACTTTAGTTATTAAACTGTTCTTATCTCAGCCTGTAGGGTTTACATTCATTCGATTCTCCTCCACATCCCACCCAGAGGGGGGAAGGGAAGGGTGTGAATGAACAACTGTGTGGTGCTGAGTTACTGGCTGAGTTTAAACCATGACACCTGTGCTGACAGGAAATTGACATTCAAGTATATCTGTTCATTGGTTTCTCTGCCACTGATTATATAGGGGATTTTGGGAAAACGGATAAACTGAACAAGTCTGATTTTTGTTTACCCACATGCCTGTTGGTTTTTTCCACTGTTAGTGTTTATAAAGCATTCTGTAATCCTGGATGGGAAAATGTCATAGAAGTACAAAGTACTCTGTTTTGCTCAGGTGGGATTTGTGAGCTAGTGCACTTAGAGTCCTGAAGTCAGCAAGTCATTGCTTCCGTGTGAAGACCACATTCTAAGAACTTTTGATTTGCAGCTGTTTGACATGCAATATACATTTTCTCTTTGGTCGAAGAAGAATCTGTCTTCACTTCCCTAGTTTAGACTTTACTTTTAAAAGCCTAGGTTAATACAATATCTCCAGTATCCTTCTATAGAAGATAAAACATGATCACCTTAAAACATGATCACCTTAAAACATCAGTTGACTTTTTTTACAAGCGAAACTTAGAAAAAAAGAATTCATCTCCAATGAGTTTTTAATTAAAACATACAATATAATTTAAAATATCAGTAAATTCAGAAGAATAATACACTAAGTATATTTTATCTACTCTAATTTGAGGATTAGGCTAGATTCTTTCTAGTGAAGTAGAGAAGTAGAAGCCGCCAAAAGATACTACAAGCACTGGTTTTCAGAGAGCAAAATTTTCATTTTCAAGGAAGCACAGATAACATTTTTATTTCTTTCTATTGTTGGAAATACCCTGTTCTATGCTGGGGTCTCCCAACAACCTTGCCTCAAACTACTGCAGTTGAAGTGTGCTCTCCCAGGGATATCACATCTGTCATTATAATCTACTTTAAACCATATCATTCCCTGGTCTGTTTGAACCATGAAAGATACTTGGCAAAGGAAGAGTCTACAGTCAGTCCTCTCCAATCTTACAGCAAAATATCTTTATTTACTTCCATATAACTCATTTTTACCCAGTGGTTTAGGGGTGTGTCTTTGCTTGTTTGTTAAATGTGGAAATTAAGCGATTACAAATCTAAGCCTCATAAACTAAGCTCTGCCTATTCTGGTCTGCTTTATTTCCAAGAGTTTCTACCATGGTATACAACCAGGATACATTTGTGTTTCTGCAAACTGGTGTGAAGTGAAAGAATCTTGTATCCCAAGATGGAATACTATATTATGATCTTAAAATGTCAGCAAAGTAGATTTGTGCTGTGTTACTTTATCTGTGTTGTGATAATATTGGCTATAGTAATACTGCACTTGACTATTCTCTCTCCTTACAATTTTAACCTTCAGAATGAGACACCACAGTTAAAGTTCAGAATTGCTAAGAGTGCTGGCCCAAGCAACACCATCAATTTTTGGTGTACAAAGTAGAATCATAGAACCAACTAGGTTGGAAAAGACCTATAAGATTGTCAAGTTCAACCATTAAAGTAGGCCTAATAAGCTCCCCTCACCCACCCCCATTTTTGTTTTCTTGTTGGATTTTTTTTGGTTTTTTTTGTTTTTTTTTAAATTTAACGGAAACAAACCTGCCCATTAATTACCATATAGGTTACAGGGGTTACATAAATGCAACATATTGTGACTGGAGTCATTGATAACGAATGAATCAGCCTGAAGAGGTTTTTTGGAAGTCAGAAGAGTAGCTGACCGTCTCAAGGACACCCATTTCCCAAAGGATATGCGTGTCAGCATAGCTTACTGTTATTTTTCTCAGAATACCTGATGCATAAAAATTCTGTCAGTTTTCATAAAAAAATAAGATAGATAAATAGATAAATTGTGCTGTTGTCACATGAGTAAAGGTCCCAAATACTTAGGGTTATGAATTACAATGCTAGGTGACCCAACAATACAATCTTGTCAGCTGAGAAATAGAATGAAGCAATGATCTCTAAAAATAAGCAGACTAGGGGGTTTTGGGGGGAGGAGGGAGTACTTTGGAAGTCAAAAGTCAACCCAGCGTATGGTCATACAGCTTTTTACTCTTAGATTGCTTAAAATGGAGACTAGTTCCTAAACATAATCTATGGTTCTAAAAGAAGGACCTATAATACATTAACATTACTTGTCATAATATGTAATCTTCGAGCTGATTAAGTATAAGAAAATTACTAAAAATATATACTACTGAAGTTTACTCAGCCAGCATTACTTTCAACATGGTACTTGCCTAACTGCACAAAGTTTCTAGTTTGTTAGAGTTTATACTTCTGCCATAATGTACAAATCAACATTGGGTGGAAAACATTGCTTTGCAAACTTCCTGCTTGCCAGAGTGTCATCAGCTAACCTCAAGCATGTTTTCTCTTCTTTTCTACACTTAAAGGTTTTCCTGAATCAAAACATACTGGTCAAACTACCACATAATCACTAAACTGCTGATGGTGATAAGCCTACCTAGACCACAACTTCATTAAAAGCAAACGAACAACAAAAACCAACACACACACACATATCAAACCCCAAGCATTCCTCTGGTTATATTAGCTGTAAGAACATCTGCCAAAGTAACCCATTAACCATCCAAAAACATCAGGATCTACTGAAAAAAAAAAAGTCACTCCTTTCCCCGCCAATAGCTTAGTACTTAAAAGAGCAGGTAGGTTCTCTGGACCTGAGTTCATAACCCTCCCTATTTCAGTCAGACAAAGGGATTTAAGTCCAGTTTGTCACCCTCCTGAGAGTCTGCTGTAACCATTAGGCTATAGCACAGTCTGAGGTAAATCTTCCACTCCCCCCAGCTGACACTATTCCATTTGGTATAAATAATTAAATGAAGAAGGACATGAATTTGATTTTCCCATATGATTGCCCTAACTACCAGGCTATAGAGTCAATCTCTCCTACCTTCTTTTTTCCCCAACTTAATGAATATTTAATTGTTTACACAAAGTGTAACAGTTTCAATAGGAGAAATTCTGAGAGATAGAATTCCCAGTAAGCCAATGCTTGGGACACTTTCCTGAGAAATGGGAGATCTACCACCAACTCTGTTTCAAATCAGGGAACCAAGCCTACGTTGTGGGGTGGCTTAGGCACCAAACTCCAGGAGATAGCCATCAGGTGCAAAATCCTGGCTGGAGGAAAGGGGATTGCAGGCTCATGGCCGAGAGTCTCACCTATTTTTAGCACTTGCTTTCATTTATCTTTCCTGGCTTGCTGTTCAGCTTTTTGCCTTTTGCATACCTTATCTTTAGGCGCCTAACACTTCACATGCTCATAAAGCATGCAGACACTGAAGCCAGAGTGCCTGACTCTGTAAGTTGAGGTGATGCTCATGAGGCATGGAAATAGAGCAGACAAAACTGTTTGTGATTTATAAATCAGTCTTCAATATATTTGCACTGAAAAATCCTTTGAATTGTTATTCCTCTAAGCGTTCCTCAAATTAGGTTTGAATTCTGGGGCAGAGAGCAATACCAGTGGGAGTAAAGCTGTTTTATGAGATATTTTGCAATTCAGATTGATTGTTCTGTGGGACACTACAGCAGAACTACTACTGTCAGCTGTTTGGGAGTGGATGTTTTTGAGATGTGAAAAACAACCCCCTGAAAGCTTGGAAACACTTTGTTGTTTGCCCCTTAGGTGCATCCGAAAGAAAGACTGCTGCCTCTGACATGAACTCTCAGGTCTGATCTCACTACTTCCAGGATGAAACAGTTAGGTAAATCTGATGTGAGGGATCAGGAGTCAACTTGAAGCACAAGGATAAATTGTCTTTTTCTGTGAAATATTTCTATAAAATGAGAACAGAAAAAGTAACCATACAAGGACTGGATGATATTTTTTACAGTAGGGACCAGTGAACTGTCTTTCCCCTCCTACCACTTTCATCCTTTCTTTTTCATCTTTGACAAGGTCTGTAAATATGACAACTAATCTCAGAAAACAGTGCACAGAAGACTCATTCACGAAGGTCAAAAGGTCCATACAACTCCCTGTGTTAGTGTTCTTCATGTGCTTCATTTTCTTCAAGCTGTTTCCCTAAATCTTCCTTTGAATGTTCTTTTCTCATTCTTTCCCCAAGCCAAAATGCATTTTAAATATGTGAGTTATCATGTACAAGGAAAAAGTTCATGGTATCATTTACACAATTTGGGAAGACTACTGGCCCTGTGAAGAGACTTATAATGCAGTGACTGCTGGGAGCGGGTGGGGAGGCAGGGAGGGGGAGAACAAACAAACAAACAAACCAACCCCAAGAGGACCTATATTGTGAGACTTAGTCTAACTGATGCTTTTTCTTTAGTTCAAGTCTGTCCATCAATTAGCTCACAGGCACACCTGTCCTGTAGTGAATCCTAATCCAGCCATTTGAGGAAGCCTTAGCTTCAGCCCTGCGTGTGACCTATTAGAATCCCACAAGGTCATCTTCAAATTCTCATATATTTTTGACCCTACAGAAAGGAAAAATTAACACCAAAAACCAATATAAGAGAGAATAGCATTTTTGTATGAAACATTCTTGATCAGTCCTTTCAATCTTGCTGTACTCAAAGAGCCCAATCTATTTTTCACATAATGCTGCAGACTTTATAGCAATTGAATGCTGTTATCTTCTTGCGAGAGCTTCCTCTAAACTCACATCACTCTAGTCTTGTCCAATAAATCATTCTTCATTTCAGGGGTTTTGAGATCATATCCTCAAAATCAGCCTCAATCTATTCTGTCATTTTACCTACAAATGCTGACCAGAACTAGCTTACTCAAGTTTTTGACTCAGAGACAAGATTTTCAAGAATCATTTTGAGTTATTCCAAGTCTATAGAAGCTGTGTATGAATAATCTGCTGACAGCTCCATAATTTCTCAAAATCTCCTGCCTGATAAAACCCAGCTCATTCATTCCAGTTTCAAAGAAGCTCTCTAGCAATTTAAGGAGCAGAAGGCCCAAATTTTCTTGTCTAGCAGGTGCCCAATGTCTCAGTGTATTTTGGTTTTGCTGTCTAAAGATTAATTCTTGAGAATTGGGCCTCCAGCAGGCAGAAAAGGAAAAAGATGTAGCACTTGACATGTCTATTCACCAAAAAACTGAAGAAAGGTGCTTGCATCTCTTGCAGATTTGCCGGATTTTGCTGTAGGTTTTCTGTACAAGCCTGTTTCACTTCACCTACTTGGTTTATTTGCCCTGCCAGAGGGCTTTAGGAACAACACATGTAAACAATATTTCTTGTGTCTCATCTCAAATACCACCTTATTTTTGTCTCCCCTTTTTAACTGTGGGCAAGATGGCAGAACTCAAGATGCTCTTGAATATCTTCAGCTCTTTCCCTGGATATTCCTGTGCTTCTGGCACAACACCACAAGGCCACTGGTGGTAGGCCAGAAATACAGCCAATACTAAGTTAGCTGCTAATAATGCTTTCAGAAGAGCTTCCTTGTTCCTTTTCAGGCTCCACCTCTTCACAGGAACGTGTGACTGGGACCTCAGCTCCTTGGTTTTATTGCTGACCTAATCTTTGGGAAGAATACAAGACCTTCCTTACCCTTCTAAACAGGACTAGTTTGCTGGACAATACTTTCTACATTGATTCAGAGAAAACTCCAGGAACAAACTTGCCAACAAAGTTTTAAGTTGACAAGCAGGTATTCTTTATTGCGGCTCTGGGAGACACAGGGGATAGCTCCTCCTAATGTGTGTTCCCGTATTGTTACGCAAGCCATCCTTATATAGCCACTGGGCATACATATGTATTCATGAGGCTACATATGGATTACATCATTTTCCAGAAAGTTCCCTGCATGCATACAAAAATGTGATGGTGGTCTCTGTGGGTCGTTTACTTCTTCCAACAGTCTTCATCACTTCTGGCAGCCTTCGAAGCACGCGCAGTAGATGCTTATACCAGCTTAATTGGTTCATTTTCACCATAGACATAACAATCATCCTGTCCTTCTACTTATCAGTTAGTTTAACTGCAGCCCATCCTGGACCCCTGCCATTTCAGTTACTCCTTATCCTTACGTCCTGTTCTTCTAGATTGTTTTTCTTAACACTCATTTTGTACTAAGGTCATAAAGCCCTAAAACTTCAATGGTTTATCTTATACATGAATTCTCAGTATGTTCTCCAGCTGTACTCTTATTTTTTTTTCTTTGAATAATGCACCTCTGTAATTTTCCATTGCTACTGTTACAAAGCCATCAAACTTAAACTTGATTCTAAAGGTTTATATATTTCACTTTGTGATTTTGTGGCCCCCCTTGTCTCAACGTTTACCTTAATGGTATGAACTGTTTCATCCATCACAGGGAAGGCCTATCCTACGTAGCCTATTCCTACATAACTTGTCATATCTTTCCAGATAGGTTGTGTACATACAGTAAGTATTGCATACAATTACAGAAATATTGCCTAAAATTATTCTATAATATTGAATGAAATTATACTATATGGTTCCTGAATCAAAATAAATATGAAATTTTGAGGGGAAAAAAGAGGAACAACATTGAATTAGTAACAAAGTCAATTACTCTGACAATCCTCCACCAGCACTGAGGAAACAAGAAGTAATTAATTTCACAGTGCTTCTTCCCTCTCACACTTTCCTGTATCTTCCTCTTTTCACTTCAGCCCTCACATCAGTCTTTTGCCTTTCAGCACTCTACACACACACACACTATACATTCCTTCAGGCCAGCACACAATTCCCTTACCTGTTTTGACAAGAAATACGCATTGAGTCACACGCCAGAGGCCATGGTTACACAAAAGTCACAGGTCAATAAAGATCACTTACATTTCCTATGAGCTTTTTCATCCTCTTTTCCCCCTTTAGGATCCAGGGCCTCAAAAAGGAAAGACAGAAATGTCAAGGGCCCCTTTGTGAAGTGCTTAAAAAAAAATAGACCCCCAAACCCTCCACTGGATGCCCCCTCAACCTCTTGTTACCTTGCCTTAAGGAAAGTGGCCTTTTTCTCTGGGCTTCCTTCACCTTGAAGGGGTTCTTCATCCCTTCAGGAAGTTGGTCACTGACTTATCTCTCTCCCTTGATGTTATGCAAGAAGGATAAAGAGATTAGTCAGTATTCTTTAAAAACTGTCTTTTACAAGGAAGCCAATAAAATGATCTACATTGTATCACAGTTCAACATATCTGACATCTGTTCTGTAATAAAATTCACTTCATACATATGCTTCTTCAAGCTCATACATATGCTCCCCACAAGCATTCCCCAGCTGCTTTTCTGAAACATTTTATAGAATCATAGAATAGTTAGGGTTGGAAAGGACCTTAAGATCATCTACTTCCAACCCCCCTGCCATGGGCAGGGATAGCTCACACTAAACCATGCCACCCAAGGCTCTGTACAACCCAGCCTTGGACACTGCCAGTGATGGAGCATTCACAACTTCCCTGGGCAACCCATTCCAGTGCCTCACCACCCTCACGGTAAAGAACTTCTTCCTTAT
>JARCZZ010009806.1:0-44857 GCA_030323915.1 Brotogeris chrysoptera | reverse complement strand
CTGTCTCTGCTTCCTCCCGGCTTCCCCTCCTCCCTGGCATAGCATGAGGCTCAGAAAGTCCTTGGCCAGACCAAAACGCTACCAAGCAGTAACTGAAAACACTGGTGTTATCAGCGCTGCTCCCAGGCCCGAAATCAAAAACACAGTGCTGCACCAGCTACCAAAAGGAGAAAAATGACTGCTACTGCTGAATTAATGACATCATGCTTTTTACACACCCCTTATTCAGTATATATTTATCATATTCAATGTTACCCTTATTTAGCCAGTGGATTTTTTATTCAGTGTTTTAGAGGTTTCTTGAACTGGCTGCTTTGATGAGTTTACAAACAGTTGGCATGTCATAGCATCAGGGCAAGCTTGTGAAAAGTGTATGTATATTCATGGCAGAAGCAGCTACTCCTATTGGATGACCTTAAAGATGATGATACGAATTCTAGCTTTAAACATGCTTAAATTCATAAGAAACACTCTGCATGTTTTAGATATCTACTTCCTTAAACCATAAGACTCTTACTATCTTAATTTGAGAAACACCTTAGGAATAAAATTCTGGCAGAACGTATAGAGGAGTCATATGCATATTGTACTTTCCACAGAAGCCTTATTATGTAGGAAAAAACACTTTTTAATATTTTCAGCTTCTGGGATATCTCAGTAACAGAGGGCTCCTATTATGGTTTTCAGGCTGATTTTTCTTTTTTTTTTTTTTTTTAACTCTCTGAGGGTGAACCAGTACTGTGTTTAAGCAATGTCAATAGTAGCTCTCAGTTTTGGTGGTGGTTTTTTTGCCTTCCTTCCTCCTGCTACGCTGGGTGCTCTGAGAAATACAGAGCAGTTGTAAGTGCCCCCATTTCTCTTTTTGTGTGGACTTTTCGAGGCTCTTTAATAGCCTGTGCACCTCAGTAGCAGTTTGTGTGGGGTCAGGAAGGTCAGGATGATTTGCGAGCTTTTCCCTGTGCGACAAGTTGGTTTCAGCCGCAAATGCACTCAAATACTGCATTACACGCTGATGGCTTTCTGAAGTTGTTCTGCCCCCACACCCTGAAGAAGACGGATTGTTCCTGATCTGTGTGTGAGATGCCGCTACTGTAGTCTGTCTTCAGCTCCAGCTCACATATCTTACCTCTGGGCAACAGCACTGTGTAATTGATGTTCAGTATGCCTCAAGGGGTTAAAAGATTAATGCACCACAAAGGTATCCTGTAAGCTGCAGTTTTAAGGAGCTAGACTCTGATCTCCAGTATTAGGTTTCATTAAGAGGTTAAAAAAAAATTTGCACCGCAATGTATATTAGGCCAGCAGCTGTAAATAGTTGAATTGAGTCATAACTTTCTGAAAGTTTTTGTCACTTCGGTATATGATTTCACCATAAATGCTGAGTAGGATTACGTTTGACAGCAATATCTTCTTTAATGCAGGTAGTGAATCAGTATGCAAGAATGGCTGTTATTTTAAGAATTTCAAAACAATTTATGTAATTGTAAGAATTTAAAAACAGAACTAAATCCAGAAGCCCTGATTTCCCTGCTTAGGTTATGCTAAGTCCTTACAGCTTCAGTGAGAAGCTGCAAATGACCAGAGCAGAAAAAAATCAGCTCTAGGTGTACAAATGCTTATACGTACACACACCCAGGTGCATGTGTATATATATATATATTTTATATATATTTTTATAAAAATATATACATATCCTCTTACCCTCATTTCTGATTTTTTCCTGTAAATGATTAGCTCTGCGAACATTTTGTCAAGGACACTCATAATAGGCAGATAAAGTGTTATTGCAGTAATTGTATGGAAAGCTGAGTAGCATTAAACTTTGAATGTGAATGGATTTTTTTTCCCAGTAGCAAGCTTAGATTTCATATCTGATTCAGGCTTAGCAATAGCAGTGTAAGGCAAAAGAGGAAAAAAGCCCTTTTATGTATATTTTGTTAAAATTCAGTGTTCTACTTTTTAAATTAGATGTGTAGATGTTATTTCACTGAAGCTGGAAATTAGGCTCACTGAGAGCATTTGGCCATTAGCATGAATATCATAGAGGATGATACAAAAAAAACCCATGAAGAAGTGGCATGACCTGGATAAGCCATTAATATTAAAGCTTCAGTTTGGCAGATATTTAAGCAATAGTGAACACCACGCTTCTGGCCTGTCTAGCTGGATAAGTCTTCAGTAGAAACAGAGGTTTTGGTTGCATCTGAATCCAAACTCAGCTCTATTTATATATAGCAGTAATATGGCCATGTCCAGTGTAGTTTGTTACGCATCCTCAGGGAAGTTCAAAAAGATAGTTTAAAATAGGTATTAGGTCTTCAGCCTATGAAATTGAAGCAAAGAACATGTCATATGCTGGCATCAAGCACAAAGTTTATTAACTCCAGGATTGCCAATTCATCTGTCCTACCTCAGCTTCTGCTACTGATCTGCAGATATAATCTGCATTTACACTAATGTTTGCTCTGGTTATAGGCAATTAAGTGTTTGTACAATACAGGGATGATGGGAGAATTTGTCAGTTTGAACTGAAATTCCTATTTCCTTGCAGCATTTAGCAAAACTGAACAGAGCTGGAACAAAATTAAGCGATAGACTCAAGTGTGTAAGAAAAATTAAAACACTGATCTTACTGACAAGAACTGATGTTTAAAAGGTGCCATGAAGCATGGGGGACATTTTTTATTCTCCTGGTTTCTGTAGAAGGGTGTGGAATGAGAAGACCCTGAAAATCCTGTGTTTGAAAATTCTTCTCAATAAGTGAATGAAACAAAATGGCTAGAGAAATGGAGTGGGAATCTTGAGGGAAAAATAAGTGGGTTGAAAACTGGAGCAAAACCTAGAAAATATGGAAAAGTATGGAGCTTGTAGTATGCAAAAACCAGACACCTAGAAAAATTTAAAACCCGGCATATTGTGACATATGCAGTGCTTGGTGTATTGAGGTATGCTGAAATTTTCCTGATAGAAGCTTCCATGTATCTAGAATTTGTATAAACAAATTCTATTTGCTTATTCAGATTATAGAATATAATATAGATTTTAAATAATAATTCTATTATTAAAGACAAAGTCTATTTATCTATTAACAAAATAATTTGAGAATGTATAATTTATTCACAGAAATATTTGGTTTTGGAAGTTTTAGAGAGACTGCTGTTGTCCATTTATTTAAGTATGGTGGTCACCTTCAAGCTGACTCAGCTCCCATTTCGGTCTCCCAGTTATGACAAACTATCTTGCAAGCCCTCCAGACATCATAAAGTTCGCAAGTCTTCAAACACATGTTTTGGCGGTGTCAAAGCCAACATGTGCTACTTTGTAGTAACAAGGTAGGAATCATATAACAAGTAGCTGGAAACAATGGTAATTGCACAGTAAGTTAATTATACAATTATCAGGAGATATCTGACAGTAGTAATATGAATCATATCACCACTATAATGCCAAGGGATAATGCAATCTGGAGTCTGCTGGTGTTAGCATTAAAAACCACCAGAATACAAAAGTCTGAGAGGACAAACTATAGAAACTTAAATACTTCACAGAGTTAAATACCACAGCATTAGGGCAAACAGGGATCTCTGCATGATTACAAATCTTGTCTAATCTTGCCACATTGTTTGCATCACAAATATTAAAGGCATCAGTTGGTTTGAATGACAGGATACAGATTTCACAGAAAATGTAAAAGTGAACCTCAGTATTAGCCAGTGGTTAGAGTCTGATTTTTTTCCAAGCTTTATTTTATTTTATTTTTTTAATTTTATTTGTTCTAATTCTAAGAATTCATCCTAGCTTGCTCATAAAATAGCACATTCACATCACCCAAGGGATTAAAAACATAGACTTTATTTAAAAAAATGAAACTTTACTGGAGAATTTAGAATTTAGCAATTAAATGTTTGAGAACCTCCTAATAGATAACTTGTTAGTTCATGAGGCATGAGTGCTGAAACAAATACACTATATTTCTGTAAGTACTAGAACCACATGAAGCTTTTGAAAAGAAAAAAACCCAACCCCAACACCTGAAAATGATGTAAACTCATTTCAGTATACACAGCATCAAGCTCATCGTACTACCTGAGCACTTTTGCTGCAGTTGCCATAGATTTTGAACAAATGATTTTGAACAAACTCATCTGTACCTCCTAGTGAAATGAGATAATAAGAATTATAGTATCTGCTTCCCACCTCTTTGGTCTGATTAAGCTTATACTGCAAACTATGCATTGAGGGCTGTTTATTACTATGGGTAGAGATGATGCCTGATCTTATCTGGGGCCTGTAGGCATGACTATAAGCAAGCAGTATTACACCAAATAAAAATATACTTTTAATTTTTTCAAATGTAACCTGACAAATATTTTGGGCTGGTTTTATGGCAATGCTTTCCGATATGTGGCAAATCTTTCACATTCATTTCTGCAGTACAGATGGGCAGAGAGTTGGCTTTTGAATAAAGCATTACTCTGGGGGCTCTGTGGATCATAGTTATAAGGACTGTGGCTGTAGGAAGAATGAGTGTGGAAGGAGCTGGAAGAGATGAAAGGGAGATCAATACAGTCAGTGAGGCAGCTCAAAAAGAGGAAAAGTATCACTTCTAACAACATCAGGGAGGAGGCTGGAAAAGCTGGAGAAAGCTGGAGGCTGTTGAGGAGATCAAGTTGAGGAGAAAGAGGAACTACAGGAAAACAAACTCCCTCTAAGGTGAGGAGAACCCAGTGACCTGCTTATTCTTACATGTGTGAGGAATATGGTGCTACTGCTGTCACTGATTCTTTTGGCACCAAAATGCTGCAGTGGTAATGGAAGAAAAAGTAGTTGTCAGACTTGAAACAAAACAAAGGACACGACAGCTTTCATTCTAGCCCCTACAGTTGTCACCAAGCAAAACCATTTTGTTAATATTTTATTGTTATTAGTCATAAGTACAACAAGGGAGCTATTACAAGTGAAAAACTAAAACAGACTGAGCTGACAGTAAGCTAAAACATGCCTAGGGCAACAAACTTTTCTTTTTAGTGTTATGACTTTCTAGTTTCTACTTGTGACAAATAATGTGTCAAAAGAATCCCTAAACTCCTTTACTGATTACTCGAGTTGCTGAACAAATGATCTGGAAAACAGTCACCTCTAGGATGGCTATTTGAAAATAACCATTTTTGTTTTGTTAAAAATTCATGTTAACCTGTTCTTTTAGATCCTTCATTCATCTACTGCCTATACATTTACTTTTCCAAATGAAGCTGAGCTCACCACAAGAAGGGTGCATGTATGTGGAAACCTCAGTCCTGAGAATGTAAAAAAACCTTATTTTCCCCCCACTCATTTTATGCTCTGCCACAAAATACATAAGCCTCAGACTCTGTCTCCTAATGGGAAAAAAGTGATGCTGACTGCTCTCCAATTTAGACATTGGTGAAAATCCATCTAGGGAACTGTGTTTATTTCATGAGGAAATGCTGAGAGAGTTGGGGTTCTTTAGCCTGGAGAAGGCTCCGGGGAGGCCTTACTGAGTCTTTCAGTACTTAAAGAAGAGAATAAGAGTTATAAGAGACATGAGAGACCTTCTAGTAGGGTCTGTTGTGACAGGACAAGGGGTAATGGTTTTGAACTGAAAAAGGATAGATTTAAATTGCACATAAGGAAGAAGTTCTTTACTGGGAGTGTGATGAGACACTGGCACAGGTTGCCCAGAGAAGTGGTGGATGCCCCATCCCTGGCACTGTTCAAGGCCAGGATGGATGAAGCTTTGAGCAACCTGGTCTAGTGGAAGGTGTTCCTGTTTATTGCAAGGGGGTTGGAATAGATGACCTTTAAAGACCTCTTCTAACCCAGCCTATTCTATGACTCTACGTTAAGAACAGTGCTTATGAAGTAAACTAATCTGGGAGTGCTAAACTGAGACTCATCCTGATGACTGAAGGCCAGGTAGCTGCAGCCAAGAGCAATTCAAAAATTTTTTTCCAGGCTGTGTCTGAGTTTGTTGCAAGCTTCAGCTCTTGTGTCTACATGAGCTGGAAACTTTCAGGTTTTGTATGCTGCTACCTTCATTTTTGGAAAATTGAGTTGGTTGGAAATTTCAGTTACATGGGCTAAAACATGTTGGAAACTGAGAGCTCCTGTATTTCATCTGATGAAGGGCTTCAGAAATTTGTTTTTATTTTCTGTCATCTGCCTTGGCTGACCTCATAAAAGATATTCTCTCCCCTTACAGATATTATTTTACAGGTTGACATCACACAGAGTCTTAAACTCCTTATAAAGCCTCATTTAACATCTTTATCTCAGTGTTGTGAGGACAGCAACTGGCGGGCCTCGGCTCCTTCACTCTTCTGGTGTTAATGCACATCCAGTAATAGCTACTGCTTTCCATATCCTTTTGGATAATGTAGCCTACACACCTCCCTGCTGAATGCTGTGTGTGGAAGGGAAGAGCAGGCTGACATTAGTGGGGATAAATGGCTTTTAAAAGTGAGTAATCATCACAGACTAAAGTGCTTGATAAGGAAGCGACATATTTTTTCCAGCTGGAGGAGCTATTGTTGTCAGTTGAAGCCATCACCTGCTAAAAGCTTTTAGGGGACAATAGTACTGGGCATATTTCTTGTTTTTTCACTAGTATGAATGTTATTTCCAGTAATATAGTTCTTGTGGGAACTGAAAAGTGCTACTCTGAGCAAAATGAAGTTTGCTTCTGCATCAGAAAGATGACACTGCAAATAATGAGTTATTTTCATAAAATGAAATAATCAAAACATGAAGTGTTAACTTAAGAAAGTCTATTAGACTTGCTTTTGCATTGTAGATTTTTTCAAAGGAAATTAGCAAATGAATTAACATAGGGTTTGTTTTGTTATTTGAATTGTTATGAAGCATTTTCAAATTTTATGAAAAATACCAATTCTAAATCACTCAAACCTATGAAGAAACTGTCAATGAAAAATTCTTGAAGTGAGACAGCTTTTACTCATTTATTCTGGTTACCCACAGGTACAGCAAAAATCAGTTTTAGTAAATACTGAGCTTTTATTACCCAGTTGGGTGGGAGATAGATAAATCTTCAATGAACAGTCAGATAGATACAATACAATAGCAATCTTAAATCATTTCCGTGTGATTCAGCATTGAAACAGGTATAGGCAGCTGCTTTATTCTTGCTAGTGTTCTCTCTATGTCAATAGAGTATCTCACAAATGAGTCAGCAAATTAGCCAGTGTTTACCATTTAAAAACATATTGCTCATCCTTCTGTTTTAGGAAAGGTTTGGTTACATTTAATCCTTCTAATCTCTTGATCGTACAGAATTATTCTAAGGCACGTTGTCTTCCTCCCCACTGAACTCAGCCAACATGACACTATCTTGTTTTTCCTGTAATCAGAAGCTAATGGGGACTATACAAACTGCTCCCTTCCCTCTACCCCATTCTTCTCCACCTCCCTCTGAGGCAATCAAACTGTGTAATCATTAGAGAGACTAATCGAGACAACAGGATTAAGATCCAGAATCTCACTATAAGCCTCCACTGAATAGTTATCTCTAAATAGGCCAACAATACAAGCATGAGTAAGTCAAAAGTTCCCTGAGAAAATCATAGGTCAAGTATGAAAGAAAGATGTAAGATTAGTTTTTGGTGACTTCATTAGCCTGTGGGTGGGTTTTCAGCAACAATATGGAGAGCACATGCACTTCCTTTTTTAAAGGGTACATGTTCTTGCTAAAATTTGCTATCAACCATTTATATTTAGTAGTTGTCTGTGCTATTTCTTAGCTGCCTCATAGCATTCACTGCTATGTAAGAATTCTTTTTGTATGTGTATGTAGCAATGGTCTAGCAGCAAGCTTTCATGTATGTGAGTGCTTATTCAGCAGAAGATGTCTCAGAACCTGAAGTGTAAAATGAATTAGAAATATTCAAAAGTTTTGTGACATGTAAAGAGTGTTGTATATAGAGCACAACTTGAGAAGAAAAAGAGAATCAGCACTCAGTTTTCTGTGTGTCTGAGAGAGTGCATCCATGTTAGAATGCTAGTTTTTTAATAAAAATTTTTTTTTAAGCATGATAAGATGAGCTCTGCATAAGAACTGAAGGTATAAAAGGAAAAAAAGGATCCACAATGGCTGAGGGAAAATAACTTTCAGCTGTTCATTGCTGAAGATATTAGAAGTAAATAGTTTGGATTGCCAAAAAGCCCTTATAAACTTATTTGTTTGTAAGTGAAGGTATGTTTATAGTTAGCTACACTTGTAAAACAAAATAAATGTATAAAAATATTTAAAAGAAGAGAAAACAAAGATACAGTGTTGATCTTTATTTTTATGTGAGTAGCTATTTGTGTGAGAATATAAGTCTAAGTCATATGAATGGAAGATGGACTGGCTGTGTGTACAGTCTATGGTAATGGGTAGTGGTAAATGTGCTGGCCAGACACTAATAAAAGTGCAAAGCTGGTGTTTGTTTCTTTGTTTTGTTTGTTTGTTGTTTTTTTTTTATTTTATACTTATTAATTCATGAGTTATTTTACAAAGGTGTGACAGTAATTCAATAAAATTGCTAATTTAGTGCTAGGGGAGTTTATTTCTAACTATCAAATATTTTACTGTGAACATCTGTGTCATGGAGAATTTTGCCAATATGCTATTATTTCACTCATTTCAATAGATTTGTTACACAAATATCAAGAGGAAAGAGAGTCCAGGATGTTAGGAAGCTACAGAGCTGCTGTACTAACATGCATAGACATGAGAGGGTATTATAGGCTCTGCTAAGCATTCCTCAGAGGTGTTAACGACTTTAAGCCTGTCAAGAATGTCTCCATCTTGTACAGCAAAGACAATTCAGCAGTTTAATAAAAAGGTGTAACATTTCCTACAGGTGAGCTCAAGTGATCAAAGGATATAATAGAGCTTTTGTTACTTCATTCAAAGAATGCATTCTGGAGTTTAACCTTTGCTTTTGATGTAATGTCATCTTTGAATGCTAGCAGACTTTTCTAGGAAGGATTAAGTTGTTTGAAGTGTTTTTTGGTCTTTATTTAGGACCTGGCTTTGGAAACTAAAGAAAGTGTGGAGTAACATGTTATAAATCATAGAAAGGCTTTAAATAGTAATATCTAGAAGAATAAATAAACTTGTGAAGAAGAAGGTCAGGACTGGATGGTTGAGTTTGATCATACTAGGTTTATGTTCAACATAGATGTCTAGAGCTTCTCCATATAAGAGAAACATTTTAGATGAGAATATTTGTGAAATGGTACCAACTGGTCCATTTTAGTGGGTACAGGGTGTTTATATTTCCATTTTGGATTAAAACTTGTAGCACAGAAACTGGATAAATAACCATTAGTAAATGACAGGAAAGCTGAAACTATACAGGCTTAGTATCTCCTCCAACTGTCTGTCAGATGTTTCTGTGCTTGGGGCTGATATCTATTTTTGCCCCATCCTCACAGGTTTCACATCAGCTTTTATATTAATTACCAAGCCTATGAGTGAGGCTGCTGACAACCTGTGCAAAAATGTCCTTGCATTTGGGGGTGGGAAATATGTCATGGCTAGCAAGGAATGGTGACTTTTGCCATCTTATTTCAATCCTATTTCAAATACCTGTTGTATTCAGTGGTCATACTTTCACTGTACTGGCAGATGCAAAGGTGGAAGCCATAATGTCGCTGGATCTGCCCAGTTTTGCACTGTTCCAAATATACACTCTCTCTTTCTATTCATGAAAATGAAACCCAGAAAGCAGAGCATCTTATTTTCTTTGCTGTGCTCATACAGGGCAAAGCGCAGATACTGAAAAGTAATATGAGATCTGACTTTTAAATAAATTCAGATGTAGTGCTGTCTAAGATTAAGCAAAATATATATGAAAGATAAACAGAAGTGACAGCAGGAAAAAGATGTTGATGCTTTGTTTCTGAGTAATGAAGCCAGATAGGCAAAGATAGTTAATTCTGTTGGTAGTTATTACCAATTAATTTATTGTCTTGGCTTGGAAGTACTGATATATCTCCATCTTCTGGTTAAGGTGGTTCAGATATCTTTCAGAAGTGGCTGTCTTGACAAAGAAACCAAAAGGTTTTTGAGGGTTACAGAATGGTTTTAGGCAAGGGTGAAATTTTGGGGGAAATTCAAAAATGGTTTTCACACTTTGAAGCAACTAGATGGGCTTGAGACAGGCAAGATTATTGTAGCTCATTAAATCTTCAAAATCTGAAACAGGCATGGGAATAGGTAGCGAATAGGCAACATTTAAAAAAACCCCTCTTTCCTGATATTTGGTTGTCTCTAACTTTATAACACTATAGAGCAAATGGGGAGCCTAGGAAATCAAGAGAGAGATGCATTTCAGATTGCCAGAAGTGACAGCAAGGTGGTATGTTTTAAAGTTCAGAGCAGGATGCCCCCTCAAGTCATTGCCTTCAGAGAGCATCTCAGTTTTGCTACAAATAGTTGCTTACTCTTGGTGCTGCACCTTCAGTTCAAACTAAGTCGTCCCTGGGTGCACATCAATACCTGTCAATTGCCACAGCTCCAAAGTGTTTCATAAATAAATAGTGGAATTTATTTGTGTCTTTGAAGTATTTTCACACAAATGGAACACAGATATTAGACTCCATTCACTACTGCTGTCTTGGGAAGGTGCAGGCTGTGGGGTCAGGGCAACATGAAGCTCTGCTGAAGCACTGCCGTAGATGGAAGTTACACTGCGGAGATGTTCTGAGTGAAGGTCACAGGTTAAAAATGCAGTCCTGTTCAGATAACAGGACTCTCCAGATTTATGGGATTTGCATATGCAGACTAATATTAACACGTGAAATAGATTAAGTTGCATTTATAGCATCTCTCTAGAGAAACATAAAACTTTCATAATAGATAGGAAAGCTGAGGGAAACCCTACCCTTCCTGAAGCCAGAGATTGCAGAATATCATTCTAAGACACTTCTCCATAGCTCTTCTGTCAATGCTAGATGGATTACTTGCCAATGTGGACATGCAGAATACTGGAGAATAAGTTTAATATATATGCATACACCTATGAAAGATCAGAACATGTGTATTCCAAAATCTGTGTTCCAAGGGAATGAATCCTACTACTGCAGTTCTCAAAAGGTCTCCAATAATTTTGATTTATAAGGCTTTCTCCAATATTTTACTGTATTCTGTTTTGGATGGGGTTTTTTATGACCAAATTTTGTATTGTTCAAAATATGTCAGACAACTTATTCAAAATTATCCAGTTTAAATTCTTAGTCTTTGAAAAAGAAAAATATACTATATTCATTTTAGACATCACTTTATTTCCATTTCCAGAAGTGTTACAGAAAATATCCCTCTACAGGATTGAAATAACATTTATATCGCTGTTACCTATGATTCTAGTTTTTGGGTAGTGCATGCATGCTTGCATATATGTTTTAGGACCACAAATTAAAATGTGTTCATTTTCTTCCGTCTATACTAACACATCCATATGCATACTGCTCAAATGAAACAATTTATGATGTCCGACTTTCAGGAATTATATTGCTTTAAATTGAGACATTATTAACCAGCATATGTAGTGATTCATCTTTATGAACTTTGTGAGTGTTTCATCACCAGCATAATTTTTTTCCCATTTTATGAAGAGTGGGAGTTTTTTTATGAGAAAAGACACCTGATCCTGTGAAACTATTGAGGGAATAAAATGAACATGCATCCCGAGTGGATGTGTTCTGTATTTTATGAATAAATCTATGGTATAATTTTACTTATAGAAGCCTCAGTGAATAATAAGTAGTGTTCATTTCTTTACATCTTTACTTCTCTAAATAATTAGAGAAGTGGACGATGGTTTTGACCAGACAATGAAAAATCCTGACAAAGATTTGTAAAAGCATCCTTGAGGTCACTGGTATAATTCCAACTTTCCATGAACTTCTTAGCTAGATTCTTTTGAATTTGAAGAGAAAACTTGAAGAAAACTCTACTCATCTTTCAAAGTCCATGCTCTACAGGCAGCAACTGGCATGCTTTTCTACTGCAAAAAGGATTTCTTGCATATCAGATCTCTTTTCCAAATCAGCATCTAATATAGGAAGTTGTCGTGGTTTAACTGTGAAGTTTAAACCAGAAGTTTAGAGTAAATTTACACGATTATATTCACTGGAATTGTTACTGGACATTAAATGGGGGGAAAAGTAGACATCTGCGGATCTTGCTTCATAGTTGATTTTGTGATTAAATATTTGAAATTTGGCAATATGTAAAATGCAGTGGTCTGCTGGAGGCAAAAACATACCATGTGTGTATGTGCATTGTGCAGTGTTTATGTGCTGTAACAGTTATATATCTGTTTCCTGACCTTTCTTTTTCATTACAGCCTAACTTCTATCAGTTCAAGCTTCTGTTACAGCCTGAGGCTTTGTGTCAAAAGAAGAGTGGTCAATGAAATATATTTCCAGATTACTTTCATGGACCTATAATATTTCTTTGTGTATGAATAAAAAATGACCAGATTTTCAGAGTACTAGCAGCATAAAATTCTCGTTCTCTAGCTCCTGTCTTCTGTCTGGTTTTGAAGATCATGTGATTGATCTTTGCCTTTCTGTCCTTATTTTTAATCATTCTACATGCAAATGTTCTGCTTGGTCTCATTAATGCTCAGTTTGCAGCAGGAGAACATTTCCATGCACTATGAAAGTTGTATTTAGGAATGTAAACATTTAATCTTGCATGTGTCAGAAAATGAACTCTAAGGGAAAGATGAGATTTAGCACTTCTGTTAATCAAATGTTCTCAGTTCACCTCTTAGAGGCACACAAAATAAAGGAGCATTTATGTGTTACTATGAAATTTCAGAGGTTCAGAGGAAGAGACTAAAGGCTGAGTGAATGCTCATAATAGGTTATCCTTTCCTAAAATTTGCTCTGCTGGTCAAAATTAGTGGGCAATCCAAGGAGGGCTCATACTCTCCTTGTCCAGACTAGTACTGCTATCTAAATTCTGTGGTTAAATTAGATTTAGTATTTCATACACCTTGGGTATGGAATAAATTTTCTTTCTCATGCCTGCTTCTGGAATTAGAGGTATTAGTCATTCAGTTGCTGCTAAATCATGATCATATCTCACTGGTTTTTTTGCATGAAAATGCAACCTCTTTTCAGTAAAACTACTCCACTATTAAACTAAATAACAGGAGGGGAGTTAGGCCACAGTCTGACAACTACTGGAGAAGAAACACTGTTGAAATGAAGCATATGTGTGTGTGTATGTGTATATGCATGTATGCAATCAGCATGTAAAAGCATATAGTAGAAGACTGGGGAAGGAAATATTAGGACAACAGCTTTGCTGTGATAATTTCCTGGGAGATAATCTAATCTAAAGAAGTTAAGTGGGAAATATTCTAATTGGAAAAGCATTTAACTATTGGCAAATGCTGTAACAGTATCTGCTGTAAACAGACCCTGAATGTGCATCTGATTCTGAGGTTGCATATATGAATGCACAGGTTTCTCTAAAAAGGGTGGAAAGAGGAATTATTTTCGTAGCACACAGAAATTCAAGTCCAGGACATTTTTTGCCCCTTTGCCATTTTTTCTACAGCAAGAAGTTAAGCAAAAAGAGACTAGATTTTAAATCTTGCAATTTAACAGTGCTGTTCAGATATTCATTTTACATACTGATGTCATTAAATTTCTTTACACGGTTCATTCCATGAATCCTGGTGTAGGTTTCAGATACTGATTTTTGATCTGATGTATTTCATCACTGTATTCTTTTCTGGTAAGTATAGTATTTTGGAAGACTCGGTGATACAGCAATATCAAGTGGAAATAGTACCACTGGATTTTAAGGATAGTCTATGCCAGACTTTCTTCCCTGTGGTACAGCCTTGACATATGGCTGACTGTTTCCATCAGATATGCCAGTAGCAGCATTCAAAATATGAGTGCAGGATCTTGGCCTATATTTCTGATATTAAATCCTAACCACATGCAATCACGTCAGGCTGGATGTGTCTGTTTCTCTGAGTCCTTATATGCAGAGTACTCCAGAACAAAATACTTTGCTCAGAGAAACATAAATGTACCTAAGAGAACAGACACTCTTGCCTGTGTGTTGTAATTGAGTCTTGTTTCTATGAAGGTAATACCCCAACTTCTTTTGGTGAGTTAGGATTTATTAATTTGTTCCCAGGGTAATACCATGTAATATCATGGTGGGAAAAACAACTGGTCAGGAGCAGATGCTGTTTTTCCAAGAAAAGTTAAAAATCTTGGATCTAAGAGCTTGAAGCCTGGAAACCAGCAGGTAGAAGATCAGAGACCTCCCCATATGGATGGTAAGGTTTAGTAAAATTGACATATATCCCCTGATCATGCTACTGTGGAGCAAATTTTTCCTTTTTGGCACTACCCTCCTCCCCCATCTAATGACAAAAAAATCAGGTAATTTTGGGTGTTACCCTTGAGGAGATAGGGCATCACCTTACAATCCCTCCTGTCAGCAGATGTTGAATGGGACGAAAGTAGACTCAAGATAGCAAAGTACAACATCACTCCGGCTTTGATGAGGTTTTGCTGAGTCTAAGCCGTAGATGATGCTCCTCTTTCTTTCTGTGCAGCAGTGTTCTCACATGAAATGTAGGGTTGCAGATTTCCAGTGCTGAGGGATTGGTTTCTCTGGAGCCTGCTGTATATCCATAACATTGGCAAAGGTTTTTTAGACTTCTTTGCTCAAAAAGGGCAGGCAGCAATGCCCAGAAATGCAATTTTCCAGCTGCTTTCACCCCATTAGAGCACTAAAAGAAGGTCAGAATCTCCTTTGTATTCCTTACTGAGACAGTTTGGGCTCTGAAGGGATGGCAGGTAGTCTGCAGAAAGGTAAAGGTCATCAAGAAATGTTTCTGACATAATCATTCACAAAGAAGGATAAGTGAATCTTCACACTATTGTTTATTTTTCTTATGAGATATTTCAAGGTCCTGCAGCCTCCATATACGGCACATGAGCAAAGCATGCCACTGAGGTGGGGTTACATGACTATGCTAAACCTTTTCTCTCACTCCTTATGTGAGGCTGAGGTGCCGCAGACTTCACTGAATAATCAGTAAAATGAATTTACCTTCTTCTATCGGACAGATTCAGAAACAAACCCAGATTTAAATAATGGTATTAAGTAGCTGTTTTGTGTCACAGGTCTAGTTTTCTAGCTCAATTACAAAACCAGAGGTGTTGCCAATGTTCATAATGTGAAAGAAGTCGATTCTTGTCATAGAAAATATCAAAGGCTGATAAAGAGAGAGGCCTGTAGGACCTTAGAAGTTGGATTGAAGTTGCTTGTCCTGTGACATAGGGTCTCTCCGAATCCCAGTACACAATCTTTTTGAGAACTGCTGACTGATTGCAATCTTGAGATGTTGCAAGTTTCAGAAAAGTTAGTGTTCTGGCTTAAGTCTTCTCTGGGTCATCGGGAGAGCATGTCAGGAAGGCAGTACAATATGGCCATGTGTTTGTTGCCCTAAATTGCTCTGCAATGTTCCTTTATATTGTTAAATAGCAGTTCCTGCTAAACAGCAGGCTAACGCTAGATGCTGTTCTTAAACAAGCAACCCACGACTACTGCAACTGATGTTGTCAACCAGCATCCTGGTAGCATTAATGGGAGTAGCATAGCTGATATTGTTTGTAACGTGCTTGTGACCTCCTGGGCTAAAAAGCAAATGTTGAAACTCAGAATTTAAGCAGTGGTTTACAAAGTCACAAACCGTTTGGGATCTGTGTCTTGTTTACTCAGATACATCACTGTTTCCTAACCAGTGCTAGTGCACCTTTTGAGAAACATTAATTTAAGAGTAACTGCCTGTACAGTGCTTTATCTGTTCTTAGGGAAATTAAAGTGGGAGGTATTAGTTCAAGGTGGGTCATTCTAAGGAGCTTTTCATCGTAGCTTCTTTCTGGCAAAGTAGGGCAATTCTGGGCTATGTGAGAGGATAAGGGGAGATGAGAGAGACTATAAAGCTTTCCACCTGGAGGAGAGGATTTTTTTCTCCCACAGTTGTGTTAAAACATGTTTTCAGCTTCTGTGATTTTTCCTAATCCTGTGTGTTTCTTTCAGCTGTTTCAGCATGCAGAGTATGTTTACAGACAAGATAATGTAGGTAGGATCACTGGCTGGTTATAAGAGTTATTCATAGATCTCTGCATAAGTAAGGATTAAAAGAAGAGTTTATTTTCTTGACAAGATTCACTGTGTTGTAGTTAAATGGAGTGGGTTTAGTGTGTTGTCTTAATCCAGCTCTTACAAACAAGTTATTTATTCAGCAAATCGCTTGCAGTGAATTAAAATCTTAACTTTTTGAGTCCCTTAGTATGAAGATAAAATCACAGAGGAAGCCTTGAAAATATTTCTCTGTGCTATTTAAACATTTGAAAGGATGTTTATTTAACTTAAACCAAGATCTAAAAAAAGGGTCTTATAGTATGAAAAATTGAACATAATGGCAAAAAATATTTGAGTGAAAAGTATATATTAATTAATTATTATAATACGTGGGAGTATTAATGGAGCATTTCTAATCGAGAGCTAAAAAATAATACTCAGGACTTTTAATAGGTCAAGAAGAGCTACTGACAACTCTTTCTTTAGCACTTGTATAGAAAAATGATTGAAGTAGTCCTCTGATCAAACTCATCTTTCTACCCACAAAATTCAGATTCACCTCTGCTTTACAATGTCTTTAATAATTAGGTTCTCTCCTGATTAAATTTCTTCTTGTCTTCTTTTTTTCCTTTTGCACAGATTTTCCATCATTCTGCATGCTAGAAATACATATTGCTTTATGCTGAGGACTTTTTCTGCAGAAGCTTGCCACAGTGAATTACTTATGACATTTGTTTTGAGACACATTTTAAAAAATCTCAGCTGTATTAAGAAACGTGCCTCCATTTCAGAAAAGGTGAATATTCTTCTCTACATAACAAAGTTATGCTCACACAATGAAGAGTGAAGCTCATGGAGGTGAGTTATAACTACAAGTATGTATTCAGATTTGAAGTCAAAAGTTTGAGATCTAAGCCATATAGTAGACAGAAACAAAGTTGCCTTTGCCAAAGAAATGTCTTATTGTACATCCAAATGGGAGACTCCAGAAATATTTCAGGAAATAATCCATGATTGCAGAGATTATTTAAATATTGCTGGGTTCTAAGTTTCAAGAAAGCCAAGATACAACCGAGCTCCGAATGAAGGCAGTGGTAAAATACCATACAACAAAGCCTGGCCAGGTTTATTTTGGTGCATCAGAAAATGCTTTCCAAAGCAAAACTAGCTTTGCTTAGATTTTATACTTGTGCCTGTCGGTCACACAAGCTCTTGCTTTCCTTGTACAATCTGTGGGTTAACACATTTGACTCTTTTTTGTTTTGTCTGTTGGTCTCCTATTTTCTTGCAGAGATTATGTAAGTAGCAAACCACAGCTTCAGAGGTGGCATGTGAATAATTGCTGTTGAGCTGTTGGAGATGCCAATCTGGCACACAGGAAGGTGCCTGCTGAAGAGTGCAGTCGTGCTAGGAAAAGTCATCATTCCCTTCCTCAGCTTTTCTGTACACAGGGCAGGGAGATTCCGATACCCATTAGGCTTTTTGTTCACTATCACTATCACTCATAAGCAGCTGTCACATATCGTATTTTCCATCCTTTCAAGCATCAGATGTGGTACTACTGAATAGCTGCAATGCATTGATTCTGGAGTGGTGGTTACACTGGATTGCTGAGTGACTATTAGCTGTGGCAGGTCGACAGACTTCTTCCCAGTAGTACTCCTAAGGGGGTCCTCAGTAAAGAGCCAGAATGATTTTTGAAGTTTCTTTTCCTATCTGACTGCCAAGAGCTTCCAAAAATAACCCCTATTGCTCCTGCTATTAGAGCTGAGGCTGTAGCTATGTGCTTGGGGAGCGTTCACTGGGCTCAGCGTGGATCCTGGCATTTCAAAGCCAGTGCTGCTCCATGCGTAATTCAAGCAGAAAAGTACTTACACCCCTTGCCCTGCAGTGGGCTAGGCCAGCTGTCCTGATGAATTTACAGCCTTTAACGTTTCACAGCTACTGAACATTAAGCATGACTCCTCCTGACCCCCAGCCCTCCCAGGCTGGAATAACAGGCCATTCAGTGCCTTACCTAATTGTTAAGGCGAGATAATAATGAGAGCAAAAGAGACACGAAGACAGATCATGCCTAAATGAACACAGTGGAGCTTAACCAGCAGGAATAAGAATAACTAAGATCTTGTGCTTATTGTTTGAATAACATTCTGCTTTTATAAATGCAGCTTCCTATCAACACTTCAATCACACTTACAGACACACAGAAGAGGATGAATGCAGATGCTTGTGACACAGTAGGGATGACTGCACAACATAAGCTGAGCTGCTGTATATCTTTTCAGAACAAGGAAAAAAAATCCTGTACACTTTTTTTTTCTCCAAAGGCCTCAGTATAGAGCTGCAGTTTTCTAAAAAAGTAGCCAATTTAGCAACACAAAGGAAATAAAAATTCATCTTTGTACATCTAAATTTATTTTAAAACTGGCACTGCAGAACCAAGGTCTCTATAACTTATAAAAGCAATATTCTAGCCTTTTTTGGGTTCCTTAAAAGTGCTTATCAAGATGAATGAGAACAGTGGTGGGTAATTTCAAAAATGTAATTGCTTTTCTCTCTAGCTTTCTCGAAGCATTTTCAAGGTCACCAATAAGAAGCGATAGATAAACCTATAATCCAAGTCTTCTCCTGGTGTTCCATGCTAGAGCATATTACTCCCCAAATAAAAGTCTTGTAACTTCTTGAATTGTTCACTTCTACTTTTTCCCTCTTCTCAAAAGAGAATACGAAAATCGTACCAAGTTTGCATACCATGTCATAGCATTAAAGCTCCAAGTGACCATGGAACAAAATACACTTCCATGTATTTTGAAGAACAGCTGCAAATGGATGAAGAACTTTTATTTCTTGGTCATCCACAGTGTGTATCCACTCTGGTTTGCTACTTCAGTCCCGTATGTAGAGAATGGGCCTGTTGAGAAGGGCTGCAAAATTTGGACTTGTGTCCACCGTGTGGTAACTGCAGGTATGCTTTAGGCGGTGGTTGCCTGCACTGAGCTTGTCTTCCCCTCTGCTTGGTCTACATTCTGCTTTAGTATTGGGAAAAGAACGACATTAATTGTCACAACTCAAGAAGATTTGAAATATCTTAAAAAGGCCGGAAGCACAAATTTCCAGTTTTGCCTTGGTATTTTCGTATCACAAATTAATTCTCACCCTGCTTTAACACTTTGGTCTAACCTTGGCAGTCCTTGGAGCGTGTGACTGGTGACATTTCTGCTGGCTGATGACAGCCACTGCATGCTCACACAAGGAATCAGAAAGCAGAATACTTCTCAACTGAACTTGGCATTGTAGAGGAGCAGCACTTAAGTTTCTTCACCACTTGGGTACAGAATGGCTAGTTCACTATGATCATTATAATTTTGTGGTGAAGCACACTGGTCTGAGTCACATTTAAGTCCTCTCCTTGCACTGGTGGCAGACAGTTACGGACCTTTGTTCAGCTGGTTCAGCCTTCTGGAGATTATGTATTGTACATAATCTCTAAATACTCGCTTTAATTTCCTTAGATAACAGGACACCTTTCTTCAGATCATTTTAAATGTTAGTGAAGCCAGGAAATCTGATTGCGTTCTCACCATGTAACTCACTTGAGATTTGCTTCTTTTCTGTTGATCATTTACTGAACAGGAAAATTTGCTTCCAGGATGAGCCACCAGGAACCAGATTGGACAGGGCTTTGAGCAACCTGATCTAGTGGAAGGTGTCCCTGCCCATGGCAAGGGGGTTGGAACTACATGATCTTTAGGGTCTTTTTGAACCCAAACCATTCTATGATTCTACAACTGTTCCAGGAGGCATTTCATTTTTTTTTTCCCTACAAGAGCAAAATGGCTACCGACCCATCATAATTTTCTAAATATTTGGCAATGTTGCAGAGTATGGCCTATTTCTGTATAAATGTATGTAAGAAGCCCAACTGTTTTGTACACACTTCAGTTTCTCTGATGCTTTATAACTGCATGTAGGAAACTTGAAAAACTGACTAGAAAGGCAAAGTGGATAGAACTTAAAAAGTGGAAACAACATAGATTTTTCTACTAAGGTAGAAAAACCTTTGGGAACTTTACTTCTTTGATTGTAAAAAAAGTTTGAAAAGAGTAATTTTTTGGTAGCCAAAATTTATGTTCAGTACCAAAGGTCCTCTACACCATCTCTTCTAGTGTACATAAGTAAACACTTTCTAGGACTACAGGACAGATGCATTCTCTGTTCAGCTATCTGCATGTCCGTAAGTGATTCCACATTAAAAGTCTAACTACATTATATTTGGTCATCAATTCCAACAACAGCAACAGCAATATCATAATAATAATTACTATTATTATTGGTCATTAAGAACACATGCAGCATCTCAGGTTTGCCAGCGGCTATGTTCTTTTTTCATCTCATAATGCACCAATACATCCGGTTTTCCTCTAGAAATCTCGAAGTTGCTAAGTATTCTGCAACCTGGGGACATATGTCTGTTATTGTGACCAACAAAGATATTTCAAAGGGAAATCCACAGACAAAAACTGCATGTAGGTACATGTTACCAGTGAGGGCTCTTCTGGAGAACTAGTTGTTTCCTATTTAGTACCCTACTCTGATCTACCAGAAATCTGATTCATTAATCTTCTAGACATACTGGAAAATCCCATCTATTTTAATAACCACAGGAGAATAGAAATGGTTGAGGGTCCTGTGATTATGATTGATCTTTGTTAGGTAATCTATGGAAGACACTCTATTAAATTATGTTGATCGACAGTATTTGAGTTTGTAATGTTCAGTTAATTTTTTAAGGGTTCCAAAGTCTGCATTGCTGTCGATTAGCATTGTTATAAATAGATATAAATATGTTCCACAAACCGTAACGAATTGGACTTTGAGATTTTTGTCAGTGAAATTATTCCTAAATCAATTATGCATAAGCAGTTCAAATTATGATCAAGTTTAATGCAATGCCTACTCAACAGAAGTATGAGAGCTATTGAGAAAGCCTTCTTTGAAGGGACAGTTTGCCTCATTTCATGGTAATCCTAAATTGATTACTAGCCATATTGCTCTGATTTTCTATTATATTTCATGGGCTTTCTTATGTGACTTATATTTCATTTGCTGGCATGGATTTCAGTTATAGATTTTCATGAATTTGGCAAGGGAAGTCCAAATAATTCTCTTCCATTGTGTCTGTAGCCAAGGGGATCCTTATAAATTGAAACTGTCAATAATTTTTAGTATTGTTTTCCACTTCCCTGAAAAGCTATTGCTCCTTCAAAGCAGAGGAGATTTACGGAACCCTAAAAGACAAAACCTTCATGGTTTGCTTTAGGAGTAGGTGCAAGGCCGTTACCTAGAAGTCAGCTACCCTTCACAAACTGTCTGGCATTTGGTCTCAATCTCCATTTTGAAGTCTGTAAAATGACTAGTATTTCAGAAAGCAGCATTAAGTTGTCTCTTCTGTGTCTCATGGCAAGCACTGTGATGACAAAATAGTGCAAGTTGATCTCTGGGGGCAGGTGACAAAAAGATCAATAGTGTTGCAAAAAAAGAGGAAGGCATCATTGCAGATGCCATCCACTCTGTTCCTGGTCATGTAGGAGTGTTTCATCTCATCTGTGTTCTCTAAACTCCAGTTAGTAGAAGAGGATATTTTTTAAGAACAGTGAGGTTTGCAGGGAATGTTTTCAAGGTTGAACAGGGATTGAATTTTTTTGCATTTCATGTATTTCAGAACATTCAAAGCTATTTCCAATGCATGGAAATTCTTTCTTGTCCAGGACTGGAGAAAATTGAAATTTCCAGCTCCATTCAATCAGCTTGGTAGAAAAGGAACTTTTGTCTGAGATGTTTCCCATGTTAGCTGGTAGTGTGTTAACCCTAAACAAAGAAGAGACAAGAAGACACTGATATTCTATCTTTTGGATATTTGTCTACTTCCAAAATCAGATGACACATTGCACCTTCACAAGCCAAGTTAATCAATTTAATTACGAGCATCTTGAGGGGTTTCATTATATTAGAAAGAGCCTGCTTACATCATGCTTTTCCAAAATAATCCTATCAGCGCATTTACTCAAGCAGATGAATCTTGAGCTGTCCTCTGGGCTTCAAAAAATATGTAATAACTTGCTGTAATAATATTAACAGAGGAGTGGGGATAGGTTCAGTTACTAACACTACACAATCCACTTCAAACCTTGTTTTTTTAAATATTTTTTCAATTCAGAAGAGTAATTTAAGGATAAGACATTGTTAGCTATCCTGCCTTGCTTGGGGCTTTGCTGCAGACTGACAGGTCTTTCTTCTTCCATAGAGTGAATGCTCTAATTACACCTACTGTAAGTCAGAGCTACACTACTACAGCATCAATGCAAATGTCAGATGTCTTTTCACTTTAAACTGTCTAATCTCTAATAACAGTGTCTCGTTTTCAGGAAGAGTTTTTAGGAAATTTCTTTATATTTAGATACCCTTTATTTGTCTCCTTCATCTTTATGTCACTAATTGTGTTCTGTATCATATTTCTTTTCTGAGGTCTGAGTGTAGTGCGTTGAAAGTTTATATGTTAATTGCCAAGGTCAAAAGAAAGAGAAAACACACTGTGATTGTTTAATGACAAGTAGAGTGATTTGAAACAGAAGTTTAATGGAGTGCTCTTTGTCTGTTCATAAAAGTACTAATTCAGGGACACTGAATGTCTGCAATTTAATTCAGATCCATTCAGTATACTGCAACAGGTTTAAAAATACTTTTTTTGTGACACAATTTCCCCCCTTTGTTTCCGTACAATTTGAAAGCTTGGTGAAAGCCTCACAAGCAACTTGGCCTGATCGTGCAAGCCTTTGTTCGGAAAGTCATCTATAATGCCGCTCTTGCATATGCTTGTAAAGCTGTGCTCTTTGATATTTTTTTTCTGCTGCTAAAAGCCAGTGTCTAAAGCACATGAATAGATTTTCTTGCCATTTCTGCATCTCTGTCAAAGATGATGACTATCTTCGGTAAGTGTAAGAGAATTCAGAATTGGCTTGTTATCATTTCCAACTGAGCACCAGATTCTGTCTTCACTGAAATCAATAGTTATTTACAATACCTCAAGTAGAAGCAAGATCTGTGTTGCTGCATAAGATTTCATTACATTATGTAGTATTGAGCAATCTTTAAAACACTCCATTGAATAATAGTGTATTTTGCAGAACATTTTTGATCATAGCCAATTCTCTTCTCACTCTGTTCCTGCAAAAAAAAATAAAAATTAATTAATCCAGTTCTTGACTTATTTATATCTGTTTTCCACTAGTAAGTTTACTAAACCCATAACGTATTATCTTACATGTATTGGAGATGAACAATTAAGTGCTGCATTTTCAAGTGGCTTAAATGATATTTTTAATAGACATATCTCCAGTCTGGTTACTCAGTAGGAATGCTCTAGTTCAGTTTGGATAAATAGAATTCAAAAACCCTTGATAAAATGTCTCCACTTGTTCAAAGTGCATGTAAATATTTTCATGTGTGTGTGTGTGTGTGTAGTATATGTGTGTGTTAGAGGGCTGTATCTTGTTAATTTTATGTCCATGGTATCTAAGAATAATTTCCAGAAAATAAAATAGTTTTGTTATTGTCTTTATCCTCATTAGAGCTATGGCACAATACCATTCTGCTGTTCCCTGTACTGTCCTGCTGCTTTGGCTTTCAGTCTCAGGTATTAGTGTTTGGGATAAAATGAAAGGACCGTTGATTTTTTATTTTTTATGTTTTTTAAGAAAAAGAGACAATTCTCTTGGCTCTCAGCCCATGAAAACATACAATGTAGTATGAAATGCTCACACATAAAAATGTTGCTGATCTGCTATTACAGAGCTGAACGCAGTACTGCAGGTGGGGTCTCATGAGAGCAGAGTAAAGGGGGAGAATCACTTCCTTCAGCCTGCTGGTTGTGCTTCTTTTGATGCAGCCCATTCATGGAGCATGTGGGTCAGGGCAATCCCAAAAGGAGAATGGATTGAGAGCAACCCTGAGGAGAAGGACTGGGATGAGGCCAAGACAAAAAAATTAAAGTTAGAACTGATCTCACAAATCAGTCTTATCTGAACAAGTGAATGTTTTGTTCTGGGCTTCTGGACGAAGTCCTTTGTAATCTTGAGAATCAGAGGCAAGGAAAGTCATGCTTTTACATTTGGTATCACAACTGCCAAAGCAGATAAGACTTGTGCCAGCTGTCAGTGGCTCAATTACAACATTTGGCAAGAAATAATTTTCTCAGCAAGAAAAAAATATGAACACTTTCTTTGACACTTGTTGATGTCAAAGTTGAGTGGTATTTAAATGCAGATTTAAAATCATATATAGTGGTGCTGAAGCTGAAGTGAAGAAACTTGCATTCGTGTTAACAGATTTTTAACAGTCAGACCCGTAGTTCAATTACGCTATTAGGATATATGGGAAGCTTAGGGAGTTGGAGGAATTGGCATTGGTATTTTTCTTTTTTCTTTTTATTTTAAGAAAAAAAAAACAACTAAAACCAGCTCTTTACATACATTTATTATTATCATATAAATTTGTAAACAATATTTAGTCTACAACTTTGTAAAGCAGATAAAGGTGACCTTTAAATACTGGCATTTTTTTTTTGTGGCAAATCTTAAGATGTTATTATATGCTATAGGTACAAAGTATTTCCTCGAGAAAGCACCATGCAGCCCACCAGAGAATTTATATGTAAGTGAAAACTGTGAGAGCCACTGGAAAATTGTCTCTTTACATTTCAAGAGGGCAGGCAGTTTCAGAGAAGAAAGCAGCTGGTAGAGACATTCAGGATCACATAGGCTAGCCTAAGCAGCAGCTCAGCTATGCTATTCTCTGGCATTTTAATTGTACTGTTATGTAATTTTTAAACAGCCACATCATTATGCGAATGTTTTTTAAAATGCATACCCTTAGGTACCTTAGCTAACCATTGAGGCTTGTCCACTGCTGGAATTGTTACCCCTAGTCCGTCTTATAATGATTAAACATAATGTAAGAAATTTAAGGGTTTAGGCCAAATAATTGCTACAGAAGGTCTTCCAAGGGCACCCTCTCTCTGTCTCTTGCTCTGTTAGACACGATTTTCTCATGATTAAAATTCAGGTACAGAGTCCTTAATCAGGCACAGAGAAACAAGAATTATGCTTGTGCTGGGCTGACTGCGTGGGAAAGTTGGCGGTTTGCTCTGAGGACAGGTACTGTTGCTGCTACCATGTGCTTCCTCTTGGATTTCAACAATGGTGGTTGCTGCAGGTCAATGCAAGCATTTGTAGTGCTAGAAGGAGCCTTTTCTTCATTTGGTTATATGAAGATGGGTTGACCTCTGCAGTTGCTGCAAGCTGAAAGTACACTTAGTGCTGGCCTAGTTGTAGCTGCAGCAGAAGTAGGCATGTTGGTATGTGCAGCATCTGAACATGAAAGGTCAGATATATTTGCAGAAAAGTGCAGAGAACAGAACCAGGTGAAATCTTGGGATACCATTTTCTGAAACAATCTTGCAAACATAATTATGCAAAATCAACATTTTGAGGGAGAAGGGTCAAGGTAGCCCTTCCAAAACATCTTATGACATTTTTCAATAGCCGCTTGAAAACGTGCGTGTGTGCCTGTGTGTGTTTGCATGTTCTGGAGGGGGGCAGCACACACAGGACACACTTAGCTGGTGAGTAATTTTGAGAGTTGCACTGGAGATTGCCCTGAAACAGTTCTTTGGAAGGAGCTTTGCTTCAGATCCTTCTTCACAAAAAGATCCCCATGTGATGTGGACATACATACCCACAAAATGGTACTGTACAAGCATGGAAATGGTGTGAATAATGCATTGCAGAATCCTCTACAAAGCTGTCCCTGGGGAGGAGGAGTTTGGCAGGACACCGACTGATGAAGAAGACATCCCAAAAGTTCCAGACAGTGTCCCTGCATGGAAGTGTCCCCTTGAATCTCTGCCATTAAGGGCTGTCTTTGTGGTGTACTCCTGCTTCTTGCTGATGGAGAGGATCTCGCAGCCCCTCTTGCTATCCAGGAAGGGCTCTTGAATGAATCTGAGAGGCAGATGATGCTGTAGCAGGCATGAGTATGCTTTTGCAGTGCTGTACAGTTGGGCAGCAGCGATAGTTGCCAAAATGTTCATCCTGTAATTCAGCTGTTTTCCCCTTGATGCTTGAGTGGTGCCTGAAGCCTACCCAAACATGCAGAACAATCCATCTCCTGCAATCAGAATGCTGTCACAATGTTTTCCCTCCACTTTTTGGCTTGAGCTACATGAATTGTCCAAAAAAAGTAGCAGGAGGATTTCACAGAGAGAATATTTCTTGAATATGGTTAGGTTATATAAAAGGATTATTAAAAGGATTTTTAAAAATCCTATCAAAGGATTTCTAAAAAAATCCTTTTATTACTCATATTTGGCCTGTGTATGCAGGTTTGCGTGTGCATTTGTGTGCATTTATATGTCTTTGTGTAGATTTTATAAATAAGACACTGATATTACAAGGGTTTTCATTAAGACAGCTTGATGTAGAAGTTTGTGTATTTATGGAAGAGATACTTTTATAGAGAAAAGAATTCTCCGCAGTCTTATAACTAAGCAATAAGAGTCTTGTAGGCACGAGTGTACTGTCATCCTCAGCAACACAAATGCTAGGAGTGAAGCTCTGTTTAGAAAACGAGGCTATAATTTCAAAAGGCAAGTGGCAGCTGTCTAACATATATTTGCCTTTCCAGTAAGGATAGTGGGTTCTCAGCAGAGAATATGCCAAACTGACCCAAGCAGGTCCTGAGTAAATACTATAATTTCAGTAAGTAACTGGAAAATCTGTCAGGTGATGAGAAGAAAACCAGTGTAAAGTTACATGCAGAAACAGCAGGGCTGAAAAGGTGAGCAGAGCCTGCAGAGAGTCTCAGAGGACTGTGAGACATCGGCAGGTGGCAGCATCGCCCCAGCATGGCAAGTTTTCCCACCATAAGTTTTGCATATGGAAAGTTCTTTGACCTTTCATACATTTATTGTCACCCGGGTTGAGTGGCACTGGGTGCTAATAGTCCACCCCTCCTTCAGTGTTTGCCTGTGTCTGGGTCTGGTAATTAGAGATTTCCAACTCTCTGAGCTGCTCGACTAATTTGTTCCATTCATTGTTTCTGTTACGTGACACAACCTAAATTCTCCAGCTTGTATTTACATGAGCGGGTTCTCAGCGTTACACAGGGAGGAACCAGGCTACAGTCCATTGTAGCTGTGTGAGGATGAGTTTATGCAAGGGAGGGTGGGGTAGAGGTGAAGAGATTCAGGCTCATTCCTACCTGTAATGAGGCTGAGTTTGATGTTCAGATCCATCATTCAAATACCATTGTTAAAATCAGTAGCTGTGCAGAATTTCAAGGACAGTCTTTTGGAGGGATTCCTAAAAAAAATCTGAGTGTTTTGTCTGTGCTATCACTTCTGGCTGATAAACAGATGTACATAAATATAAGTGTTTGTTAGAGGTAATGTTATTTCTGTACACTTAAAATGAGGGAGTGGTCCCTGCAATCAACCTCCTGATGTCAAATAGCAGCTTTCAAGGAGATTTTCCTTTTTTGCTGTGTCCCTTCTCCCCCCCATTTATGAAATGCACTTTCTGAAGAAGGGTACTTCTTTTCAGGTTTTATCAGACTCAGGAATCAAAAGTCAAGCCCAAGATAATGAATTCTCTCCAGTTTCAACTATTCATTTCACAGTGAAGTTAGTTTATCTTCAACTACAAACCAATTAGACTTTCACCCTGACACACTGGTGAAGTGGTAGTATTATTTTTTCTTTTGATTGTTTTAAATCTAACTGCTACTGTAGACACAGAATTATTCAACCTTGATTAAGCATTTTCAAGCTGTCTCACTAAGCTAATCATGTGCACATACATTTTCATGCACCTTTCCCACAGTAAATTAGTAACAATTGCTTATATGCTTAATAGTTCAGAAAATTAAGTTCTCCCTTCAGAGGTGTATTGTTACTGCCATAATGTACCCCCCAAATTGACACTACATAGTTGTGTATGCAGGTTCTACTTAAAGTGATGGTAGACTGAAGCACCAGGATTCATTAAATCAGGCAGAGTTTCTCATTAAATGTGTAGATTGACACTCAGAACTGACTGTCATTTGGGTTTTTTTGCAGCTGGTTTTTTGCAGCTGTTTTTTCATACCATCAATGCTTTATTTGGAGTGAAACTTTACCACCCTGTGGCTGAGAGGTAGCTGATTTGTGGGGGGAAAAAAGCAAGTAGAAAAATATTTTGCATTATTATTTTTCTGGAAAAGACAACTGGAAGCTTTTCAGATTTAAGTTCTTGATCTTGTCTTCTCCTTATTTTTTTCTCTGTGACTAATTTATACCCTGAACAATATATGCTCTCTGGTTGGCAATGTGCAGTGTATACATGTGCATTTGTTTTCTAAAGGGAACCCAGTTAGTCCTCATCTATTTTCTAATATAAACTCCTCTGCAGAAGTGTTAGCAAGTATATTTCATTTTAACTGTGCCCTATAAATCCTTCGTGAAAAATTCCAATTAGTATGGCTATGCAGCAAGCTGGGCCAAAAAATTAACTGATCTGTTCTTCCCCAGCAAAGTGACTTGATGAATACAGGAATGGAACAGACTCAATACAAAAATACTGTTTCTCCTCAAGGAGCTGGAGTCACCAGGTGCCACTGTTTTGCATCTCAACCTAAAAATCTATATGACTGCACCTTCTGGTATTAACAGATAACACCAGAATGCTCTACCCCATGGCAATTTGCTGAGATGCAAGATATCAATGCCCTGAGACTCTCAAAAGATTTTTTTCTTTCCATAAACATGGGACCTCAATCACTGAAGAGCAGAACTTAAGGAAGACTTTCTCACCATGAATCAGCCTTCAGGGGGAATGCTGAGTTCAGGAGGAGATATTATTCATGGGGGACATTAATGAGATGAAGAACTCGGAAGGGAGATCCTTCTGAAATGGAGGGAAATCTTCAAAAAGTGCAGTCCCTTTGTTAAGGATATAAAAAAAATGAACTCCATGGAATGCTGAGTGCATGCATAACCTTGTGAGGAAAAGTATTCACGGCAGGGGGAAGCAAGGGCATGCTGCATCTACCTCCCATGTTATAGCCTGATGGCCTCCTGGCTGAGTCCAGGAGAGGTGAATACAATGTTTGGCTTCTATTACACATCCATACTTCTGGAACATATTTCACAGTACCTCAGAGTAGCCAAAGTTAGATAGGGCCTCTGATGGTCATCCAGTCCAAACTCTCAGCTCAAGCAGGGCCATCTAGACCATGTCCAGAGAGCTTCTGAATACGTTCAAGGATGGCAATCCCCTAACCTCTTTGGGCCACCTGTGCCAGTGCTTGGTCACCCTCAGAGGCAGAATTTTGTTTCAGTTTCCAAATGTTGCCTCTGGTCTTCTCACTGGGCACCAGTGGAAAAAGCCTGGCTCCGTCCTCTTTACACCTTCCTCTCTCAGGAATTTATATACACTGACAAGTTCCCCTTGTGAGCTTCTCATCTCCAAGCTGAACATTGACAGCTCTCTCAGCCTCTCCTCATAGGAGAGATATTTTAGTCCTCCCACTATTTTCGTGGCCCTTACAGTAGCTTCCATCTCTGTTGTACTTGGGACAGACCCAGACACACCACTGCAGATGTGGCTTCCACAGGAGGATCACCCCCCTCAGCCTGCTGGTACTACTCCTTGATCAACATCACCAGGAAAACTGCATCACAAGATTGACAAAGGTGGGCACTGAGCAGTGTAAGTGAGCTACTGTTCCTGGTTCAGGTGAAGCATTAGAAGGCTTTTTTCCCCCCTAATTTTGTGCACCTAATGGTCCTGAGCAGGACAAGGGCTAAAAATGTAACTTTCTGTATTCAAAGGTCCTCAGAGCCCACACATATGTCAGGAGGGTGAACCCTGGACAGATGGTTTCAGTATGAAATCTTCTTCCACACACAATTTCCATACAGCACATGAATGGGCTCAAGTCCTGATTTAGTGTCTAATAGAACATCATAGTTTTCTGACATTTTGCATAATGCTTTTCTTCTAAATATTTTGAGAAAGTATGGTACCACTGCATAGGACAAAATATCTCCAGCCTATGTTCCCAAATAGAGTGGGCAAAGTCGTATGTGCTTCTTTTGGTAAAAGAAGCGTGTTGAAATTGTGGTTACATACTTTTCCTGGCATTATTCATTGCACTTTTTAAAAACAGAATATTCTCAGTCTTTCAACCCCATAATAAAGAAAAAGAAAAAAAAACTTTTCCAAAACCTTTCACATAATAAAAAATAAAATCTAAGTTACAAAGGAACAACTCAAGAGTATAAAAAGCCAATTTCTACAAGAAAATGGCCTTATTCTAAAAGAAATTTTCCCAGTTCAGACTTGTCAGATTTCATAAACCCTCATAAGTTAAGCTTAACTGTGTGTTAAGAAGTCAGACTAATGCTTAAAACTTGTTCCACTGATACTTGTCATGCTTTTTCCTACCAAGATTTGTATCTGCACAATACTTAATACAAGTGCTACTTCTGTGTTTGTAACTTTAAGTCAACAAACATAATAATATACTAAAGATATTATGCTCTATGAACATAATGTGAGGAACTGAGAATGCAACATTTACAGAATATCTTCTGAAAACGTAGTCATTGGGAAGTGGATGTTTTGGAAGGATAAAGTTACGAGGAAAAAAAATGTAACAGAGAGATTACTTAACACTACAATACTTAGAAATCAAGTAATGCCTTTCAGGAATAGATTTCAGTGTGTTGGTTTAGGTATCTGTGTTTCTTCCACATCAACCATGTCTGTTTTAATTGTTTAGACTGAGCTTTAACAGAAAGCGACTGAGATGGACCAAAAAGTGCCTCGACCTGAATGGGCTCAAGCTCACAGTTTTCATGTCACATTAAGATTCATTATAATCACCAGACTGCACAAGGCTGGCTGCGAAGGATTCTCAATTTTCTTTTTGAAGCTGGGAGACAGAGCAGCCATCAGTGCAAGATCCTTGGGCTCAGAGGAAGTGAACACAAGCGGGTGTATGAGTTGGTAGCACGGGGCCAGAGAGCTGTATTGGCAGAGGGGAACTGCTGGGAGCCTCATGCTGGGTTCCCAGGGCTCAGTTGCCTCCTGCCCAGGACTGAGTGTGTCACAGCTTTCACCATTTCTTACTGGCTAGTTAGATTCTTTCTTGTTCACTTTATGGAATTTGTGAATTAATCTTTAAGTGTTTGTTATGATATTTTTTCATATACGCGGGGTATATAAGCCATTCTTAATTTTAGGGAGTATGGTAGTTCAATTTTTATTTACTCTGCTGCATACTTTTGCAAAAGTAAATCTGAAATTGTTGTGAAGCTCCCTTTCTCTCCCCGTAGGAAAATAAATTTAAAAGAAAATATGTGCTGCAAACTTGGAAGGCACTGATATGTTTAAAAAGAAAAAAATAATTTCTTACTTCATTATAGGCATAGTGAGTGCTCAGGAAACACATCTCAGGAGGAGTAGGAATAGCAGGATTATCACCACATTTATACATTGACTGAAAAACTCAAGTATATCCTTCTAAAATGCTTTCAAATACATTGATGATAACTAGTTAAAGCTTTTTAGGGTACTAATTTGCTAGAGATAGCTAGAAAATTATTATTATGTCTTCATGTCTGGAAATGACAACTGTAAGATAAATTTGCAAGTATATTAACACACAGAGCTTTGTCCATCTATGTACAGATTTTCCTATCTGCCAATAGTTAGCCTACACTGGATACTGTTTTGAAAATCAGCATGTGCCATTAGCATATTACAGAAGATAGAGCATTTCCAACAATAAGAAACTTTTAAGTGTGCACATAATGATCATATGTAATTTAATTTTTAAGATTCTGTTCTGAATTGGCTTGCCTAAACTTTTTCGGAGAATTTCTTTTGTCATTTTTTTCTCCCATGTCCTTTGTGAAAGCTGGTTTACTGCATGCTTTGTGTTTGTTGGTCATTAGATTACTGAAAAGATGATACTAGAAGGTCATTGTAAGAAGTCAACACATTCAATATTCATTTAATGTCTTACTAACAGTTCTCTATTTGGGTAATTTTTGCTATAAAGCACAAAATGCAACAATGAGGCGTACTTGGAAAAAGATGATGGGTCATTGGTCAGTGGAGCTGAAACAAGGGTCACTCTATAACTTCTGCCTACCAGAAGTGAAAATGCTCTGACCGAAAGGACATCACATCTAAAGAAATTCTGGCAAAGGTTGTGTTCACCTCCATGGCCCAGAAACACATAGAGCTTGGAGGTATCACAAATCATTATTCCTCGCTGCATATATGAATGCATGATACTGCTTTACTGGGATTGTCTTAGTTTTGGTTTAGTGTCAGTACTTTTCTTCGCTAAATCCGTGTCTGCCCCAGTCCTGCTCTAGAGCCAGTGCCATCTGTGAGGATACTGGTTTCACGTCTTGTAGACAAAGCCAACTGCAGAGGAGATTGTATTGTGCCAGGTATTGGTTTATTTCACAACCAAGTAAGACTGCCTTGTCTTCAAAACTAGCACAGCTGTTTTATTTTATTCTGAAGAGTTGCATTTGCACAGAGACCTGGTGAAATGTATTTGGTGACATGCTATTATCACTCTTTCCTTCAGGGTTATTTGGCTAGGCAGCATGCACAAAGAAAACAATTTGTAATCTGTCAATTTTGCCATATTGGTAAAGTATCCTGGAAGTCTGACTTGCTTTCTAGGCCTTAGCACATCAGCACATCAGCAATTTGCCTCAGGATCTGGCTCCTTAAAGATTGTGGTGATGACTACAGATTTTAAGTAAATGATCCCACACTTACATTTCTAGATGCAAGCTCCAATTTTGTGATAAATCAAAGCCGTTCATGCTCTGTTTCCTGGAGGTCACAGCAAAGCTAAAGTGGGTTTGCTTCATTTATGGTTACTGAGATACGTATTTTGTGAATCTCTGTATTTTCTCCTTCCGCACCAGTGCACCAGCACAATCACTGGATGCATTACTCGTAGAAGAAGGTGCTTGCATGTTATGCCAAGAGGGATCTCAGCTTGCAGTAAGTGCATTTTGATGAATACTGTACTCTTCTAAGTTGGTTCTTTTCACATTTGAAAGTATGAAACAAATTCCTTTGTCATTTCCATGAACACAGAAATTTTCTTGAGCTTTGGAAGGAAAATAGGAGGGAAAGAAAATGCATGGCATGAGGGCATTTAATCCCGTTTTCCATTCATGACTCTTCTGTTCTACCCATTGCCCAGAAAAAAGAAAGTCTAAACACATGCTTCAGAACAGAAAAACACTGTTTGAGAGGGCAGGATTATGCTTGTTTGCGTTTTAATTGAAAGAAGGGTAAAAAGATTCAGACAGAAAAAAACCCAAACCTTTCCTCTAACAGGGCAAGAATATGTTTCCTCAGCAGATACAGGCTATGTGTGAAGTGCATAAATACCTATTTCTTATTACTGAAGAATTTATACAAGGTACCTGAATGATTCTCTCTAAGGCATTTTTTTTCTTTCAGGGTTGAAATACTATATAGCTTCTCTGAGGGAAAATTAATCTACAGTTTTCTATAGAGTACCATGGGATAAAGTAAACAGTGCTTTAATATGTCTTCTAAAGGACATACTATAAAAATAAAAGTGACACATTTTTTACTTGTTTTGAGTGCACAATTTTTCACACCACAAGTAACTATGTAATTTATTGGAAATTACACATTTACTTTATTCATTAGTACTTGTAAAAAATAATTGAATTACTTCTAGCCTATTCTAGTTTTATGGAAAATGAAGAATGACTTGATTCAAACATTATTGACTAAATTAAGTAATTCTTTATGAGGCATTTATTTCTATACTGCCAGGACTTTCAGCTGCAAATAAGCCCCTTAGACTACAGTAGAGATTAGTTCAGTGAAAGCACAGAGCTTCCCATTCTCACTTCGTAACATTCATCTCATTCGATCACACAGGATCTGTAACTCCCAATAACAAGCAGAGAAAAAGAAGGCAGACTTATGGAAAGAGATAGAGGAAGAGAGAGCTTGCCTTTTCTGTAAGAAATGTATCAGGCCAAAGCTAGGAGAAAAAAAAGGAAATCAATATACTTGTCAATTAAAAAAGATGAACTTATCTTATTAGTTTGGTAACAGCTTACTCTGCAGCTCTTCTTCCATGTTTTCACTATTTACAGATGTGCTCTAATACAAAGGCCACTGGAAAGTACAGCAGCATTCCACAGGGCAGTATGCTACAACCTTTGCTAAAAGGGTTGACTGTAATCACACAGTTAATACCAACCAGTGTCAGGGTGAAAAAAAAACCCAACAAATAATGAGTCTACAGTAGGGGAAGAGCAGGTTAAAGAGCTGCTCTGTAGGGTCTATAAATTATGCGAACCAGGTGATGCTCATAGATTCAGCTGAAGCAGTTGCAGACTAGAAGCCATTTTTCTCTGAGACCTGGTGGAATTTTCATGAATAAGTAAATAGCAAAGTAGATCTTTAGATACAAACAAGTAAAGGAGGATGAAGCAGAAAATATAAGTTAGTTACAGAAACTTCCATTCCTAGAGAAAATGGTGCATAGTGAAAGAATTTGCAAATACCTGAGTGATGACAGAGAGGAGGAAACACCCAATGGGGATTTCTGAGGGGCAAGTCATATCAAAACAGTTACATGGTAAGTGAAAGAAGAGATTAACAGTATATGTATTTTTGAAAAACATTTTGCACTGTGGTATTGCAAGAAAGCTTGGCAAATGTGCTTTAGATTAAATTGCTACTTTCACAGAAACTGATTGGAAGCCATACACAGTTTATAGCTACTAGTGATATATTTTCAAAATGGAAGACTGTAGTGGATGAGACTTAACAGAGATCTGCCTTGGTTTGAGTTTCCCACTAGAGAATTGGGCAAAGGACTTGAGAGGATGCTTGAAGAATCTGTAGATAGGCTCAGCCTTGAAGTGCATTGATGGACACAATTAGAATTAAAAACTATTTCTTGACAAATTGAGAAGATAGATATTTAATCATCAGAGCACTGTGCTTAGATAAGAATAAATAGTTACAAGAAAAAATACAAGCTAACTAGGTAAGAGGACTGAAGAGGGCCCTATGGGATTGTAATGGACCCCCCCAATGGTGTTGCAAAATGCAACCACTGCCTTGGGATGTCAAGAGTGTACCCTGAAAAACATGTGACCAAATGCTTCAACCATGATCAGTGCTCCAGTGAAACCAGCAGACATATTATGTTCAGTTAATACCATGCTTTTAGAAAGAGGAAGATCAAATTAGTGGAGGAATAAGATCAGAAACATAGAAAATACGACCTATGAGAAAAGGTTGGTTGGAATGATATTTTTTAGCTTAGAGAGAGACATAACTATATTTTTTTTTATATGATGGGAATAAACTTTTTTCCTTTTCAGTGAAAGAAGCATGTGTTCTGAATTCAAACAAAGGAAAAAAATCCTCTGAAAGTAACAAGTGCACAGTTTTGCAAGGAGGTTGTGAGACCTCCATCATTGGTGTTTCCAAAAAGAATTGGAACAATTGTTTGTCATAAATGATTAAAGTAGAGGTGGTCATGGGCAGGTGGAAGGATAAGATGACTGTGTAACTTCCACCTTTCCTATTTCCCATGCCTTGTGTAGGAACAGATGATCAAGTAAATTGGTGGATCATGAATCAGTAAATTCTATCATGACAATAAACCATGATTGATGAAATCAGAGAACTACTCATAGACAGAGAGGAAAAAAGCCCTGAAGACTAATTATAATTTTTGTGAGACCTTTTTTCACCACACTGATGGAGAGAAATCGTAGGAATGTAAAGAAACTATATAATCAGCCTGAGTCCCACCCTTAGAATCATATGACACTACACTGCAATTTGTAGGTAAGTCTAATATTTTATTAAGTTTTCAACTGTTTGCAGTTTCAAAGTAGGAATTATTTTTCAAAATCAGCCACAATACAGTGAAAAAGAATGAGAAGAAAGTGAAAAATAGCCACAGATGTTATTGGTAGTCATGCCTGATATATAGCAGTCTGAAAAGCATAAAAACGTGAACATTCCTATGCTCCTTATTGCAGAGGTTAAATCAGATGAGGAATCTGCTTGTTTTGTTTTATACCCATAATGTACCTGTGTAATAATCTACATGTGTATGCAAAGATTCATTAAAAATGCATAGCAAAAATACATTGCAAAACTCAAAGTTTCAGCATTATAACTCAACTCAATTTTTCTTGGTTAAGTGAACTTGCTTAAGACACATCTTCAGGTAAAACTTGATCCCATAAAAGTCTTAGGTGGATGAGCAAAATTGACAGCCTGAGATTTCATCCTATTCAGAGCTTCATGAAATTCTCTCTTACAGTCCTATTCATATCCAATCCCTGCTGCTACACAATTGCTTTTGAAGAGTACATAGAATAGTTTGGGTTCCAGTCTAGAAGGAAAAGAATCTTAAATACTGCTGCTTCTAGCTGAAGATTCCTGGAGGCCATACCATGGATTCGTGGGTGGTTTATCTCTGCTTTTTCTTGCTTTCCTGTCAATCTGACCTTCAGAGAGGTCTAACTGAAAAGCTGGTTCCCAGCTGTTTATTTTGTCAATTGTTATAGTTCTAAGGGGTAATGGGCTGATCCAAGCATCTTCAAACATTTGAGACTCAGCATGTCCGCAGCAAGATGTGGTTTTTTCTTGGTGGTACAAGGCTTGTATTTCCATAACTGGAGGTATCCCATGGACCAGACCATGCTCAGACTTTATGATCAGTCTTAGTGTATATGTGAGTTTTATTCTGCTGACACAAATTTAGTGATTAGAATATTTTCTGAGGGCCATGTACATCAGGTATGTGCTTTCTATAGCTATGAATTTACTATAAGCCAAGGTGAAAGATATTGTAGCATTTAATTGAAATGAAGTACAGGAAGATTTGGAGATGATTGTGGATAGCACATCACATACTCTGAAGGGAAGGAAGGATGCCATCTGATTGACTTTCTGAGGCACATTGTATCATGTAGCTTGAAAATGAATTTGCACTATTCCTTTAGCTCACCAATGGAGGAAGAGGTAATGGGGATTTTTACTAACAATTGTTGACCCAGGCCTTAGTTGCATTTTAGCAGGATTTTAGGTTTGAGAGCACTTTTAATATTTGTAGAGAAGAAGTGGAAAACACCGCATTATCAGAGCAGTTATTATACTGTCTTTTGGTATATTTGCAAAGAACAGACAGCTGAACAGATTGGTTAGCAGAAAGGTTGCCTTTAACCTCATCAGTAAAGGCTTGAAGCCATTATCTATGCTCTTCTCTTCACAATTTACACTTGCACTGTCTAAATAATTTTACTTAAAATTATGCTGATCCATATGAGTATGTTCTTTTGAGAATGGTTGTGCTCACCATTCCTGATTTCAGCATCACTGGGTTAGTTCCCAGGGACTGGATTGTGTTCATTGTACACATATTGCAACTACAGAAATTCAGCTTAATATCTTCTCCCTTTAGGAGACACTATGGCAGGTGAAGTTGGAAAATGGCTATGGTATCATAAATTTAAAACAGACTCTGACTGTATTTTCATGCCCCACTCACTTGGGTCCTCTCAGGAGATTTCCACATTACTTGAAGGAGTAGTAATTAATCCAGCAGATGAGGGCTATGCAAGTGAAGTGATGGAATCTTCTTGATTTTATGTTTGTTCATCAACTTTTTTATGTGTCATAGGTAAAACTAAGGTGGTGAATACAGATGGGTTTCTTTGTCAAGGTGCAACAGATGCTGTCCACAGGAAACTGAAACACTGTGTCTGTCTCACATTGTCGTCAGGCATATAAGCAATCTAATCAATTTGCAGTACATACTTTTCTTTACAGGCTTTCCAAGGGCAAAATGACTAACATTACATAATGATTGTGTCTGCAACATTTTAATGACATCATAAAATTTCTTGTTCAATCCAAAGGATCACTTTATGATGAGCTTATCAAAGGAAGCAAAATATTAAATGAAAAATGATTAGGCTTACTCTTCTGTATAAATATTCCTTTGACAGTATTATACATATTCTGTTTGCCAAAGAATGTATTAAATGATAACTAGCATAGAATTCCTAAATGCCATCAAGCTTTCATCTTTGTTAATATTGTAGAAATCCAGAAAGATCTTGTCCCAGCTTTATAAGTACATGTTAAGTGCTATAAGTTTTTATAAATCAGAACTCTAGAGTCACCCTAAACCCCCGCAATTTCTTGTCTCAGACATTAACATTTCACTGATAATACTCTTTTCATAAATCTTGGCATTGCTGTTAAATTATTCATATGGTGTTATATGAAAACACATGACAATTTTTTAAAATGTATTCGTCAAGCATCTTGCAATCAGCTAAGATGCCACTCTCCTGGTTATTTTTCTGAATCTTGCCATCTGAATGCTCTGAATAAATTTCATTTTATTCAATAAGTTTCAGTCTTGTTTCCAAGCATTTCTTTTATGATTCCTACAGCTTCACTTATATTGTATTATCCTTCTATTTAATTTTTTTTTTCTTGTCTTGATTTCCCTTTCTATGTGCCATGTGCTCTATTTTACCATTCTTGCAATCTATCGTTTCAGCTTTGAAAAAGATATTTCCTATTATCTGATCCTCCCTGGATGTACTTAACTTTGTGACATTTTTCTTCTCTGAGCGACCTTTGTAATATAAACTTTCACTGCTGCCTCCTTAAAGTGTATTCTGACAGTAAGGCTGACACACCTTTAATTCTTAAATACAGAAACCACACTTCTTGTCCCTCTCCAATGCTCACATTTCAGCAATACAATTACGTAGTGTTACTAAGTTGCATTATACATTTCCTTTTTCTTTTTTTTTGAATTGTCATACATTATTCCTTTGGTGTTGATGCAGAATGTGACAAATGACAGGGCGGATTTTCAACTGAGAATATAATTCATGGCCAGAGAAACAAGCAAAACCCAAGTTCAATATTAATAATAGCAATCTTTTTTAATATGGGGTTGAACTGCAAATATCTAAGTTTCCAATATCTTTTGGTTATTTCTAGCACAAATCTCTGAGTGTACTCTGAGTTATTATCAAAAACCAGAAATAATTTAAAGCACAAAAGCTACATGGGATAGTTTCACCTTGTAAAACACTCAGAGCATCATGAATATGGAGAAGAGCAATTAAGGTAACCTATACAATCTTAACTCTGTACATTATTGCTTTGAGAAAAGCAGTGAAACTTCATAGAACTTTTATAAGAATGCTTCTAATGTACACTCCAATATTGATCACAAGCCAGTGTTACTCTTTATCTTAACAAACCTCTCCAAGACTGCAAAAATTAAGAACTTGTAGTTCCAGCTTATACTTGTAAAATTTTATGTAACAGCCTGGGATTGATTCTCAGCCCTTCAAAGTTCAGAGTCATCTCTTTATCAAATTCACTAAAGTTTGGCTTGGGAAATATATGTTGGTAAAAAGAAGACAATCATAAAAATCAAGACAGTCTAAAGAAATTTCAAAAATACATTTCACTTTATGATTTTTTTTTTTTCCTGGAAAAGCAGAAACTTCAGATTAGATTTCCAGTCTATTATAGAGGTATGGAAAACTGGTCTGAAAATCACATATCCTTACATCAAATTCATTGTGTGTCTGTTAAGCACGAAGTTAATATGAGTGAGACATAGGTTTATCTTTTATTAAACAAAATGAGTGGGGAAAGAAAAGAAAAATACAAGCAAAACCATAATATATTATTTCATTATCCTGATGTGAACTTTGTCTGAAAATCCTCATTAACATGTCAGTAATTTTCTTTGAAATATAATAAAAATGACAATAAAATACAACAAAATGGTATTAATTAGTTTTCAGAAAACACTTTTTGTGTCCAATTCATCATATTTACAAGGTCCTGGACTCTATAAAGGACATAAAACTGAGCCAATGAACATTAAGGTTCATGATGATTTGTCTAGATTAGCACAAATAATCCTAAAATATTCAAAATAGCAAGTCAGATTGGAAATATCAACAATATCTATGTATATTTTTTCCCCTGTTCCCATTGAATTCATCTGGAGTTTTCCGTGGATGTCAGCCAACCAAAAAGCAATTAATTCCTGTGCACTCCTCCAACAGGTTATAAATGAAGAACTGAAGCTCTGTACAAATTTGTTCACTTCTTACCTCTTCACGACAGTCATATCATTATTTGTGGCATATCATCAAGCTTAAATTTATTGCTCTTTTTTATTCAAATAATGCAATTCTATTCAACTGTGTTATTTACCTGAAAAGTTCCTTTTTTCTTTTTTTTTTTTTTTTTTAATAAATCCATGGTAGTGAATAAATGATTAGTTTCAATAACTACTTTATAATCCTCAAGAAAATGCATTAAAAATATTTAATAAGAAGGATGTGAAATTTTTAGGTAATGCAGAAAGAAAAGGAACACTCTGTTTTAATTATATATTAAAAAAAAAAAAAGATGCCAAGCATTCACTTCCAAGACAATCCATTTAAGGGAAAAAAAACCCCTTCTGAGTCAAAGTACTGTATTTTGTTATACCGAAATGATATTAATTGACATGCATGCATTATATTTTTCTCTAGTAGGCATCTTAGCCAACTATGCATCAAAATAAAAAATACTTAGGTAATAAATAGACAAATATCATGACCTTATATTGAAATTTAATTTCTTTATACTGCGGTCAGCTAGACGGTTTATAACAATTTAATGCAGATGACCTTCAAAAATCTCATACTAAAGTTTTCAGGTCAGACATTATGGCTTACTTTTATTCCTTAGATATTTGTGTGAATAACCTACTTTAAATCCAGATACTTGAGATAAGCACTCTATCTCAAACATATATCTTACTTTTGTAACTGAATTGCCACTAAAAAAAAATGAAAGAGTATGCCAAATTATGAAAATATATACCAGGTTAAGTTACCAGTTTTAAAATCTAAATAAACTCCTTTTTAATGGAAAAGAATAATTCCTTCTAATTCAGAAACTACTCAGGAAAAAATGTTGTAACTGGATAGAAAGGGAAATCACTTTGGGAAAACATAATAGCGCTTTCTGGCCTTAAAATTTACAAATTTATTAAAAATGCCTCATAACCCAGATCATAACCCTTCTGTAAGTCTGTGGCAAAACATGACTTTACAGCTTCTCCAGAAGCTAACAAATCCTCTATTGGTGTTCAAGGAAAGCAGGTAAGAGCAAGAGAGAACGCCCTGACACCAGAACTTTCATTTTATAACCTCAGAAGACAAGAACATAAAATTACAATATTAGGTTAGGCTAAATGTCCATGTGACTCAGTATTGCATCTTCACCAGTGCCTACTACAGAGCATTTAAGTTCCCTGTGTAAACTTTGACCCTCCTTTCACTTCATAGATTACATATCAAGCTTGGAAAAAAACCCCAACAGTTTCTTGTTTTGCTACCAATTTTCATTACCTTTTTTTTAAAATATGCTTTTAGGAATTATTTCCAAAATTCTTTTGATGTGTTTTATTGTGATTTTATTTGTAATTTGTCTCTGTTAAGTGAATATTGTCACCTTTAAGTACCCCTTGGAAATATACCCGGCTTCCTCACTTTTTGCTATCACGACAAAACAATTAGCAACATTGTGGTTCGCAGGACACCAATAAGCTTGTTGTGTGATACCCTAATAAGCAGACTGCCTTATTACCCATTAGTTTAGATTTCTGAGCATAAGATTTACTGGCCACATAAGTGGCCAGTAAAAATGTTCAAACCCCAGAATCTTTATTTATTTGCTGAAGTCCTTTACTTTGAGATTAGTTCACTTAACCAGAATAACAGCGCAGGAATTTTATTGGGTACAATAGTAACAGACCCCTTAAAGTAGGAAGAAGTGGTTAGGTCTTGCCTCTTACCCTTTGCTCCAAAGGGCATTCTCCATAAGCCATATAAAAAAGATTTATGAGACTCATCCAGAATTCCCTGAGGAGCTATTATCTCAGCTACAAGGCAGGTTGAAGACCAGAGATTCCCCCTTAGGGAATTTCTTAGGTAAAATTTTTACCTAAGAAACATTTCCTTAGGTAACCACATATTAATATGGGATGAACCAAAAGACGAATGAAAAAAATTGTGTCTTCCTCGTTTCAGGGCACCCAGTATGCCCTCAACAGCATTTTCAGTTGTAGTTTGGAATCTGTGCAGTTTCTTTGTTCTAATGTGGCAAGGTGTGGGAAAAGAACATGGATCTGCCTAGTTTTGACTCAGAGTTAGGAGCTCAACTTTCAGGTCCCTTTCTTTCATCTGAAGAAAAAAAATCAGACTGAGCAAATTAGTACTGATCAATACAACACATGACTGAGAGCCCCTGTTTACTGACAGCTTTATTTAAGGAAAGGGAAACTTTAGGGCTGATACATTCCCTTCCAAATTCTCAGTAAGAAGAAGTTTGTTCTGTTTCATTGAATTGGTGACTAGCTGTTGTGGAAAATTTAATAGTGATGTCTTATGCGAATAGTGTGCTCTACAAGTAAAACAAATAAAAATGAGGAAATGTACACATTGTACCTTTGAAAGGTTGCAAGCAGTGGAGAGGAAGACTTGGGTTATAATAACATCTGAAATGAGCCTGGGAGTGGGAACGTAGCAAGGCTTGTTTCAAATGGGAGCCAGTTCACTAAGCGCTACAGTGATTTAATGCACCATCAATTATTTCCTGCTTGTCACTTAAACAGGCTTCACATATGCATGGCAGGTCATGAGTGCAAAGAGGAGGTAGAAAGCATGATTTATTGGCTGGGGCAAACACCTGTGAATTAAGCAGCTCAAAAATTAGCCACAAGTAGCATATTAGTGCAGCTAATCAGGCACGGTTCAGTATTTCATTTTCTTGATTTGCTCATAAATAAGGCTGTATGTGGCTGCCCTAGGGCATTCTGGTGATTAACAGCCCTGACCTACAGTAAAGTGTGCAATCTAAACAATTTAGTGGGGTCTGCAGGTGTACATTGTAAGCTTGTTGCTTATAAGGTTCCTACATCCAGTGTGTAGAAGGCTCCAGGTACCTGGATGCATTGTTCATACATTTTATCATGTCATTTAATTATCAATTTTCTCTTCATTCGTTTACCAGAGCCTGGTAACATTAACGAATTTGAAACTATGAGGCACTGATGCACAACTGTGAAACTCAGTTGTCTTCTTTGTCTTCCTTGGATGCCAGGAAAACAAGATCATCTGTCTTTGCAGCACACTTTCATATCTCACACCACAGTTGTTGACTTTCATCACAGCTGAAATGACAAGTTGCTACTTGATTATTTCAGTGTCTGTGGTTGGCTACCCTACCTGTTGATTGCTGATGTAACAGCATTGTGTGGAAGAGCCTGTACACAGCCAACAGCAATCTGTGGCTCTGATTTTGCAAAACATTGAAACAAAGACAACCATTTTTTGATCACTGCATGCTGACACTTTAAGCATACATACTGGAGGAGGTTTGAAGCTCTCTTGAAGTGTGTGTGAATTCCTATAAAGCTCAGCAGTAGCTGTATTGACTTTAACTGTTAGAAAATCTGCACTTATGAGAAAGAAAAGGAGGAAAGATGTCTCCCAAGTAAGCAAGATAAGGCACCCTGATTACCCGGAGTACTCACACTGGTCTATTAATTCCTCACCTCCAAAAGAACACATGAGGACATGGGCAAGGATGAAGATGAATGAGTGGTGGAAAAGTCATATAACATCATTTGTGAAGGAATGACACTGTGTAAATTCTGTAACTGTCCACATTTTCATATAAAAAAAATGTTGGGAATGAAGCACAGAAGAAGAATCGTAAGAGGGACATGGCTGAGAAAAAGTAGGGTGAAAATTGCTATTTACCCTTTTACCTAATATAAGAATAACATGGTACTTCTTCTTGGACCAAAAGGCACCAGATTTTTTTATGCAACAAATGATTAATTATTTTAAGATCCCACTGAGAACCCAGAATTATTTGAGGGAGAAATATTAAACATAAAAAGTAAGCACATTCATAGATAGAGCCCATGACTATATTTCATAAGGAAAAACTTTGCAAGGGATGTATCATCTCCTGATTCATATTTAAGCATTAAACATTAAATTTAGCTAATGCTTTTTCCTTACTAGGCCAGTTGACTTTCTGTTACACCATGCTGTACTGATGACTGATGCGATATGTAACTTAGTGTGACACTGAAGTGATCTGGAATGCCTTTGCTTATGTTTATAGATGGGAGACATCAAGGCCCACATCCTTAAAAGTACTCATGTGCCTATTGATCTCTACAGGTACCCAGTACTGTTCTCAACACTGCTTTCTAGATGGCACCCAGAGAGATGGAAGGCTCTGACTGAAAAAATTAACACTTTTCTTGTTGAAACAAAGACAGGAGTTGGCATATTTAGCTCGCTGTCCCCTTCCCCTGAAACTACATGGTGTTGTGGTTTAAGTCTGTCTCCCCCCCCCCCCATGCAGTTTTCTCACTCACTCACTCCCCTCTCTTTCTTCCCCCAGTCCCGGGGGAATGGGGAGGAGA
>JARCZZ010009804.1:0-27857 GCA_030323915.1 Brotogeris chrysoptera | reverse complement strand
TCAGAAAGTCCTTGGTCAGACCAAAACATTACCAAGCAGTAACTGAAAACATCGGTGTTATCAGTGCTGTTCCCAGGTCAAAAGCCAAAAACACCATGCTGCACCAGCTACCAAGGAGAGAAACGACTGCTACTGCTGAACCCAGGACACCACCAAATATCTTTTATCTCATCTGAAGTATTAAATAAGGTGAAATTCGTAAGGAAGATAAAGCAAATGCCATATTGTCTAGCAGCATCATGTTGGTATTTCATCAGTATGAGTTCTGGCCACAGACTTGTGCTGGGCTTGTCTAAGGGGATCACTGTTGGCAGCAAAAGTGCCCACGTCTGAGTTCGGAGAAGTTTTAGCTAGCTAGTGGCAAAAATAGATTTGCAGCTGCTACTGATAGGAGTGGGAGAGACCATTGTATCATGGTGAGCATCCTCTGGATAGGACTGAGGTGGCGGTTGGTTTGGCACAGAATGGTTTGATTTTTGCTGATTTAGACTCAACTCAGCTTCCATGATTCTCCTTGAAGCCAAATTACTCTTGAAACCTAACCTGCTGTGTTATTTCCACAGCCCCAGAGGAGTTCAGGGAAGCAAAAAGCAGTGGTTACAAAAATCTCGCTGACTTTAAAGTCCAGGAAGAGCTACTGTCAAGTGTGACCTGTAAAACATGGGCCAGAGAGGCATAGTCCTCTATGTGTGATGGGGTAAAGCAACATGAAACAACTACAACGAAAGCAGCCAGCATCTCTTCAGCTGCAATCCAGTGTCAGAGAAGGAGTTAGCAGGAGGACCTTGCCAAGGCAGAATTGCTTTGCATGGGACCGCGTTTGGCAGCACTGTGGCTGAGTGACTTGGCACTACATTACTTGCCCATAATTGCTGTGCTGATGCTGTCATGATGAAGTTCTCATGCAAGAGAACGCTTGGGAAGCTGTGCAGGGCTAAAAGTAGCCTTTTATGATCATTGTTGCTATTACACACTTGGGCTGGAGTGGGTGTAAGGGGAAGATCAGTAGCTTGGGGAAAAGATTCACTCTGATGGTTCATGCTGAATGGCACGGGGTTTTCTGTGGGAGATGATTGACCAGATCATGTGGGTAGCAATGTAGGAAGGTCAGATTGGTGTGACGTAGAAAAGGGGCACAAGATGAGGTTGCAACACATCTTCCAGCAGAGTGAAAAATGCTTCCTTTCTAAATACAAAAAGAGAAAAAGGAAAAACGGATTATTCTCGGCAGTCTGCTGCCCTGCATGTTTCGCCTTTGCTGCTGCCTGCATTTTAGAGACCACTTGGTCTTATCTAAGAATAAAACGGGGATTTACATGCTTGTGCAAACTCTGATTTTCCTTTCATAGGAACTATCGTTATTCAGATAATCCCCTCCTCTCAGCTTTTTTTTTCCTAGAAAATAGGAACTGGCTAATGTAACCCAGCCTCACCATTCATTCATCTTTTCCCACATGGCTCTTGAGGGCTCCAACTCCATTTCTCCATTTTTTCCAACCAAGAGTGGCCTGCTGTGCTTGGAGCAGGTTTTGTGCTCTCAACAGACCTGTACTCATTGATTTGAAATCAGGAAAAGCCACCTTGAAACGTGTTGGCAAATGCTACTCACGTGCGTTACCCTGGGTAGAGCAAGTTGGGCTCTACCCCAAAAGGTAGCACTCTGGTTGCTTTTTCTATTTATGATATTGGAGCAAGATTGTATCAGGGCTGTAAAATAGCTGCACTTACACTTCATCTGTGGCTGTTGTGCCTCAGGTGCTCATGAACACACGAGGAGTATGAACCTTATCCAAATGCTTCTTTAAGAAGATTCTTCCTTTTGCCTGCACAACCAATGAGCAATTTTCCTTTTGCTTGTGCTGCCTGCAACTCCTCTGCCAGAAAACTGCCCCATTTTGGCCATTTTCTGTACTACAGCTTCCCTGTCTCCTGTTCTCAGACATGGAGATCCCATTCTCCCAGTCCTGTTCCCATCTTGAAGCTGCTACTGTCAGACATTCTCTATGGGGGCAGATGAGGAGCTTCCCCATTTCACACTGACTGACTGCTGGCCGTAGGCACCCCAGACAGGACTTTGAAATGCTGCTGTTTGATGACTTGCAGTAATTAGGATCCAGAAATAACCCTTCCCTCAATGTTATCACTAAGGTATGACATACATAAGTAATGGGGGTATGCTCAACACCTGAAGGAAAAGCCGGGCCATCTGCAAGGAAGCAAAGGGCAGGAGGTAGGAACCAGCTGAGACAACTATTTATTTAGAAGCTTTTATTAAAATATAAGTGTGTAAAACAAGAGAAAACCCGGAGTTGTTAAACATCCATGCACAAAGCTCTTGCACAACAAGAGAAATAAGGTAAAGCATGATGGAAGAAGTGCTTTGTGGAGGATGTGGACTCATGGTGACAAAATGATAGTGTTTGGAGTGGGCTGCAGAGAGGGAAGCCATCTCCCTACATAGTCCTTGCAGGTCACTCTGGGAGAAACAGTGTTTGATACTCGGGCCGTGATCAGGGCATTTAGGGTAGGCATGGTAGATACCTTAAAGTTTGAGGTTGTGCAAGTTTTGGTTGGCTTCTGGCAGTGGAAGCGGGCAAAACTGAACGGATGGGTCAGCTGCAATGCCGGCAGAGGCTGCCTGTGTGGGAGACGGGAAGACCATGACTGGTGTGGTGGGTGGACCTCCGGGCGGGGGAGGAAGCCGCGGAGCACACGCTGGGACGTTCATATATAGTCACCCATGGATGATGCCTCCAGGACAGGTCTCATACAAGGAAGGGGCAGATACTGCTGGCTCCACCACTTCCAGGTAGGGTCCCCCTTGCTTTGCTTGAATCCCACTGCTTTTGGCTATGGAGACACACTGGCAGGAAGGGACTCTTGATTTCAAGTGTCCCAACAGAGACTGTTCAGCTGCATTTTTGCTATACTTCCCCTTACAGAGGGGTTTGTCTGTCTGCATTTGCTGAGGTAGAAAAAAAGCAGCTAATGCAAACTCCCTTCTGGTGCAAGGGGTGCGTTGTGAGGGACAGCAAGTCATGGAGAGCTTCCTGAAGGAAGGAGACCTCCTGCCTTCCCTAGGGAAAAGGCAGTGCTGGTGGGCAAGGAGAATCCTTGGGGAGGTTAAGGGGAGACATGCAGAAGACCACAGGAGGCTCTGGCTGATGAGAGCAGCCCATGCTGTGAGCTCAAGAGCTATTCTGGAACCTTCTATACTAGAAAGTTCTCCAAAGTGGGGAGGTGGGGCTCAGCGCTGAATGCTCATGGCTCTGCAGGGACAGCCACACACAGCCCCTGGGCTGCAGGTGGGACCACAGTGAGGACGAGAGGCCCAAAATTCATTATAACCAAGGCAGGAAGGATAGAAAGCAGGGAGGAGGTGAAGCTCCAGGATGAGCGGAGCTGGTGGTCTCCCTTGGGCTGCTGTTCTCTCTATAAAGCAGGGTCCTGCAGCCCTGTTCCTCCATGATCAGCCTTCCCTGGACCCCAGCAGCTGGCCGGGGCTGGTGTGGCAGGTTGCAGCAAGGCAGAGCCCCATAGTGCTGGTGTCCCCCAGCCGCTCAGACCATGCAGGGGCTGGATACGCAGCATGACCTGCTCCCCCTGCCACTGATGCTGCTCGACAGGAGGGGGGCTGAGGCAGCTCTTCCACGTGGTGCCTGTTCACTTCTGCTTCTGCAAAGCCAGAGCAAGCCTGGAATAGCTGCATTAGGCAGCTCAGCCCAGGGAGCTTGTGCAAGACAAGCTGCAAGCCACTGGGAAAGGGGGAAATGCATGAAACCAATGTGAAGCAAAAATGTACACGAGGCAGAAGAAACCTGGGGAGCCAGGAAAAGGCAAACCAAGTTGTTTTCAGTGGTCCCAGAGCAGCTGATGGACATCCCCCGGGTGGTGGTGCAGGTACAGAAGAGAGAGCGAGCTGATTTTTGACATGGTATCACCAGGAGATGGACAGGCACTTTCCAGGTGAACTGATAAACTAATAACAGCGGAGCTGGGTGGCTGCCTGAGGACAGGCGATGCCCTTCGCTTGATTAACTTGAGTTGGTGTCAGCGTGTTCAGATCTATGGTAGGACTAGTGTGGGATGGCGTTGCTGTTGGATTTGATTGCAGACTGATATGCTTTCACAAGTCCCTGCACAAGGATTTTGTCCCTTGCCTGGCTCCCTCCTGCTTGTTGTAAGCTCAGTCAGACCAAGCTGTGGTGGCTGGTCTCTGTGCAGCCTTCTCTTCTCCAGGCTGAACAACCCAATCCTCTCAGCCTGTCTCCATGGCAGAGGTGCTCCAGCTCTCTGAATGCAATCCCTTCCTCTCCTCCTCCCTGTCCCCGCGCAGGGTGGCCATGTGTGTAGGGACATGCAGCCGGATCGTGGGTCCCTGTCTGCTGGTGCTGGGCACGCTCTCCATGGCAGCCAGCATCCTCCTGCTCTTCCCTGGAGGGGCATCAAAGTACCTGGTGGAGGGGCACATCAGCAAACACGCCAAGGCCGTGCCGGGCATCTGGGGAGGTGGCATCATCGTGAGTACCGCAGCTTGCACCGAGTCCTTCCTCGTGTTTGTGGAGCTGGGACAAAGGGATGGAGCTGGTGGCTCCCTTTATCCCCCAGCCATATTTTTCTTCCTGCAGGTGCTGCTGGCAGCGACCCACATTACGGCGGTGGGGTGGCGATGTGCCGGCTGCTCCGACTGCGGCACCCGTCGCAATGTAAGGCAGCCCTGGGACCCCCAGTGCGTGGTGGGGTGTGGTGGCTGGCCCCACTGTGAGTGGCAGCTCTGCCATGGTGGGACATGGCACGGCCCCTTCTCTTGCATGGCCCCATGGTGGGATGTGGTAGATAGTCCCTCTCCAAAGGGAGTTTGTGGTAGGGTGCCCCTCTCGCATGGACCTGTGGTGGGATGCTGCATGGCGCTACCCCCTCGGAGGACAGAGCTTCCTGTTCATGCTGGCATAGGCTCCACGTGGCAGCTCCCTGCCTTGTTCCCTGCCTGCTTCTGCCCAGCTTTAAACAACCCAGCGACTGCTTCAGCCTCAGCCTCAGCTCCTCAGGGCTGGAGCCCCTTGGGGTGAAGGGAATGAGAGTTGTGCCCCCTTACCAAACTCCACTGATAAGGTGAAGCTGCATTTGGAGCTCACCTGACTTTGGTGTGCTGTGTCCCTGGTTGCTGTCTACAGGCTTTCATCTCCGCTGTGCTCTCCAAGCTGGCTCTGCTGGGCGCTGCTGCCTGCTTCATCTTCTCTGGGGTGGGTTTGACCAATGGACCCCTCTGCTTCTACAATGCCTCCGAGCACGGCCACAGGCATGGCACCGTCTGGGGTTACCCCTTCCTGGACACTGGCAGCCAGGAGCCTGATGCCAGGTGAGACAGCGGAGTTGAGTGGAGGTGATGCCTAGTCAGCTTATTGCTAATGAGGTTGGTGTTACTTTTGGTGGAGGGGTTTGCAGCTGGTTTTGGAGGTGATTGCAGCCCTGAGGGGAGGGACTTGGAGTGTTGGTTGATATGATTTTATGAGAAACCGTGTCCTGGGCTGTATCAAAAGGAGCGTGACCAGAAGGTTGAGGGAGGGGATTCTCCACCTTTGCTCTGCTCTTGTGAAACCCCCCTGCAGTCCTGTATCCAGATCTGGGGCCCCAACACAAGAGGGATGTGGAGCTGCGCGAGTGAGTCCAGAGGAGTCCAGTCTGAGGGCTGGAGCACCTCTGCTATGGAGACAGGCTGAGAGAGCTGGGCTTGTGCAGCCTGGAGAAGGGAAGGTTCCAGAGAGACCTTAGAGCAGCTTCCAGTGCCTAAAGGGGCTGATAAAAAATGTGGAGAGGGACCTTTTACAAGGGCCTGAAGTGACAGGACAAGGGGGAATGGCTTTGAGCTGACAGAGGGGAGATGGAGATTAGACATGAAGAGGAATTCTTCCCTGTGAGGGTGCTGAGGCCCTGGCACAGGTTGCCCAGAGAAGCTGTGGCTGCCCCATCCCTGGCAGTGTTCAAGGCCGGGTTGGATGGGGCTTGGAGCAACCTGGTCTAGTGGAAGGTGTCCCTGCCCATGGCAGGGGGGTGGAACCGGTTGAGCTTTAAGGCCTTTTCCAACTCAAACAATTCTATGATTGCAAGACCCCTATTACTCAAGAGGTCCTCACTGTTAATGGCTTTCTACATTGTGCTTCCCACCCGCATCACCACTGTGCTTCCCAGCCCCATCACCCTGCCTACCCTGGTCATCCCTGGGATGAAGGATGGAACATTCTTCCACAGCAGAAAGTGATGTAATTCCTGACCTGTCGCAGGGCAGATTCTTACATCTCCTCCTCTCCCCGTCACGCAGGACAGAGAACTACCTATATGATCGCCGCACCTGGAGCACCTGCCTGGAGCCAGAGGGCATCGTGGCCTGGAACGTTGTCCTCTTCTCCCTCTTGTTGCTCATCAGTGCTGCTGAGATGGTCCTGGCCTCCTTCCAGATCCTCAACGGCTGCCTTGGCTGCCTCTGTGGCTTTTGTGATGGGAAGAAGAGTCCTCCATGAGGGACAGAGACCCCAGCCTGCGTGAGGTTGGCATGCAAGGGGCTGCCTCTGTGCAGAGCCCTCTGCCTGTGAGATACCTCTTCCTCCTCCCTGGGGGGTGCCCGTGGGGCTGGCAGCCATGTGGGGTTGTAAACCAGCCCAGTGAGAGATGGAGGTGAGGACCTGGCCCCTGGCATCCTGGCAGGAGCCCAATGGCTTCCCCAGCCACTCGTCATCAGCCTCCACTCACCTCAGTGCAAAATGGGACACGGTAGTGTTTGTAGTGGTAAGAGCTGGAACATTTAACTCGTTTTCATTAATCAATCTGTATTTAGGTGAAGGAGACACAAATAGCTGAGCCATGCTCTGGCTGGGGCTGGAGGACTTGGATGGAATTGTGCTGTGGGAAGCAGTGATGGAATTGAGGTGTAGCCCAAAGTTCACTCATATACACACACACACATGTATGCACAAATGAAAGGAGCAGCTTTTCATCCCCACTGGCTCAGGACCCATCACTGCGCCTCCCAGGGGTGTCACCAGCTTCAGCATCCCCCTCCGTTTGCCCTTGTCCCCTAAACCTTTACAGGGACGCAGGCCAGGACCTGCCTGTGCTGGGATGAAGTTTGCCCCAAAACTGATAAGGCTCAGAGGAAAGATCAACCTAGCTTTCAAGAGCCAAGCAGTGAGCCAGGGGAAACAGTAAATGGGGGATTGTCATGGCTTTTCAGAAGGTAAAAGTCAGAGAACTTGGTGGAGATAAAGACAGTTTAATAATTGAAATAAAATAATAATAATGCCAGTTAATAATTAATTGTAGTGAAAAGGAAAATATCCAAGAGAAAGAAATAAAACCCAAGAAAGACAAGGAATGCAAATGAAAGCAGTTGCTCACCACCAGCCATATGGAATGGGATATGCATCGGGTGGCATGGTGTCCCGCCTGTGTCCTTCCCAACATCTTGTGCACCCCCAGACTGCTCACTGGTGGGGTCATCTGAGGAGCACGTCTGTGTAAGCGCTGCTCAGCAATAACAAGAACATCCCTGTGTTATCAGTGGAAAGGAGCCCAGGACTGGGCTGGTGGCAGGAGCCTCCATGTCCGACCAACTACAGTAATTAAAACCAGCAATAAAACCCAGTTAAAGCCCAGTTTTGGGATGGGAACACATGCCTTCTGTGTGATGCGGCCATGACGGCTGAAGGCAGGAACCCTGTGCGCATCCCAGTGCGCTGGTCTCTGGGCTGGTGCCCTGGGGGCTGGTACTGGGGGGAGTTGACCTTGGGGGGCACTAAGAGATGAGGCAGCTCCTTCTCCCCTGCTTCCTGCAGCGCGAGGAGCTGCCGTCCCGCCGGGAATCAGTGGCTGTCAGGGGGATGTTCTGCAGCACATCGTGCAGTGTGAACATGCTGAAGGAGATCTGCTCGTAGGGAGACCGCGTCCCGTTCTCATAGAGGCAGGCAAAAGCAATGGCTGGGCCACCAGCGATAGGGGCCTCATTGTAGGGCAGCTCCATGTAAGCCAGGTCTGAGTAGGCACTTGGGCCCTCGTAGATGACCCATGGCTCAGTCCAGCTCTCCACATCCCTGGGGAAGGTGCTCAGGTGAACCCCCATGTTGACCCGTGACATGGAGCTGGTGGGGTGGGAGTAGAGGATCCACGTGGGTGTTCGGAAGAAGCCAGCTGGCCTGGGGGTCACCATAGGGCCCCTTTGGACCAAGGTGCTGCCATGAGCATGGCTGTGATGCCCTGGGGTAGGACAGCTCTCCTTGGGCTCAGCTGGCTCATGGTGGCTGCCAGTGGCCACTGCAGACAGCTCATCACCCACTGCCCGCCCAGCAGGCAGATACCGAAACCCCGGGAGCATCCCAGGGAGGATCTGGGAAGCTGAGCTCTGGACTGGCATCACGGGGTCCCGGGGGGAGGTGGGGACATAGACAAAAGGTGCGGGGAAGCCAACAACGCTGCCGTGACAGCCATGGGGGGGCTCCACCAGCCGCTGCACCAGCTGCCCTCCATGGAAGACGGCCCCATCGTCTGTGCTGAGAGCCTGGACCCTGAAGCCCAGGGGGCTGCGGGCGTTGCAATAGAGGACGTTGGAGCCATCCTCCTCATCCACCGAGACCAGCTGGCACTCGCCTGTCTGCAGGTTGGGGATGAACTCCCCGAAGCGCCAGTCTCGGCCGTGATCGTCGCTGTAGAAGGCGAAGGAGTGAGGGGTGGTCTTGCAGAGCTGTCCGAAGCACTCCTTGCAGTCGATGTGGTAGCTGTAGGCAGGCACCAGCAGCCGGCCCGACCGCAGCTGGATCCCGTGCCCAGGGCCCAGTGCGAACGTTGCCCAGTCTAGGGAGAGATGGGCTGGGGTTGAAGGGTGCCCTGCCATGCCCGATATGGAAGGGTCACCATAGGATCCCTCACAGCCTAGCCAAGCAAGGTGGTGGGGCGGGAGGCAGAAGGGCCCTCTTTGTCCTACTCATAGCTACTGGGCCTCTCCATCTTCTCTTCCTCCACGCAAGTGATACAGGTGCTCCCTCCATCCCACCTCCCCTCTGCCCGAGGTCCTTTTCCATCCCACCTCTTAGATGCCTGTGGGCTTCCTACTCTGAGGCCACCTCCAGCCACAGCGTGGCTGGCTCCAGGAGACCGAAACCCCCATGATCACCCTTACATTCTCCCCTCTTCTTGCCCCACTCCGGTGTGCTACCTTTGATGGCCCCACCAATGACCTGCTGCGTCAGGTCCGTGGCTTTGCTCCAGCTCAGGCCCTGGTCAGTGCTGGTGATGCAGCAGAGGCGGGTGACGTTTTGGCCGGTGACAATCTGGTAGGCTTCGGGTGTCCTGCCCAGCACCGTGATGAAGAAAAGGAAGAGGGTGCCGGTGAACTCATCATAGAGCGGGCAGGGGTTCATTGAGCGGTGGTGCTGCAGTGTTGCCGTCTCCAGCACACGCATGTCTTCCCACTGCCCGGGGAGAAGGAGGAGAGCACGGAGAAGGATGAGGACCACTCCGCTTCACCCAACCCAGTCTCCCCTCCCCATTGTGGCTGCCTCCAGGAGCTCAGCCATGCCACGCACAAGCAATGGAGGACAACCACCCCGTGTGCCCCTTCCAGCCCCAGGGGTGTCCCCTCATCCCACCTCCACGTAGCTGCCGTAGATGGAGCCGCGGCGCAGCACCAGCAGGTTGGCGTGGGCATCGTCCGCGCTCAGCCGCTCCTCTGCGAACGCCAGCAGCTTGGCCACGCAGGGCAGGTAGAGCAGGGCAGGCACACGGTACGTGACACCATTGGACTCCTTCTCAAAGAGCACGGTGCGGGCGGGGAAGTGCCGGGAGCCCATGGCATCTGCAGCACAAAGATGCGGCCCAACCCCAGTGGGTTGATGAAGGGGGGACACCGGCTGCTGGGCACAGCTGTGGGTGCTGGATGGGACTGGGCTGTCCTTGGAGGGGTTTAGGGTTTTAACTTGGCGAGCTTGGGTTTGGGGAACCCCCTGGGAGCACAGGCAGGAGGGCTGGTGGATACAGGCAAGGCTGGGGTTGAGAACGTGTGTTGCTGCAGTGGCAAGTCACCGCTGCTCAAAGGGGGCACAGGATTTTGGGCAGCACTGAAGAGGCTGATCTGAGCTACCCCGAAATAAAACAAAATAGATCTTCAAGGTCATCCATCCCTGGCAGTGTTCGAGGCCAGGTTGGACAGGGCTTGAAACAGCCTGGGCTAGTGGAAGGTGTCCCTGCCCATGGCAGGGGCTGGAACTGGATGAGCTTTAAGGTACCTTCCAACTGAAATCATCCTATGATTCTACGCTGACAGCAGAAGTGCCACCACAGCCAGCTGTCCCAAGGTTACATGTCCCAGGTTATCACTACAGGAGGAGATAGAGGGGCATCCCCCTCCAGGGCGCAGCCGGAGCAGCCGAGGGTGACTTTCCCCTGTGATTTAATTAAGAGCTATTGCCAGTCAAACACCCCACGTTAAAAGCAAAGGCACTCACCAGGTCCTGCTCAGCCGCAGATCCCCTTTGTCCCAGGCACACCACAGGGTAACACCAGCTCCGGCGGCAGATGGCTTTCTGCAGAGCCTGTTGCCTTGCTGCTTCACTCGCCGCTTCCCACCCCGCGGGGTCCCCCCAGTGATGGGTCACAGGGTTCCCACAGTGGCTGGGAAAAAACCCCTGAGTCAGCAGCAGCAGTCGCTCATGCAGCACCCGCCGCACAAAGGCACCGTTATGGACCCTGGGCAGAGCTGGGGCCCCGCAGCTGCCAAACCGCCTTGGCTGGAGCGCCCAGGGGGTGCAGAGGGAGCCCCGGGGAGTATTTGCACCTCCTGCCGCAGTCCCCAGCAACACAGCAGTGTGCACGCACAGCCCAGAACCAACCGTGCCCTGGGCCGCATTGAGAGGACTGTGAGCAGCAGGTCGAGGGAGGGGATCCTGCTCCTCTGCTCTGCTCTGCTGAGACCCCCCTGCAGTCCTGTGTCCAGATCTGGGGGCAACAACACAAGAAGGACGTGGAGCTGCTCAAGTGAGTCCAGAGGAGGCCACGAAGATGCTCTGAGGGCTGGAGCACCTCTGCTATGGAGGCAGGCTGAGAGAGCTGGGCTTGTGCAGCCTGGAGAAGAGAAGGTTCCAGAGAGACCTTAGAGCAGCTTCCAGTGCCTAAAGGGGCTGCAAAGAAATCTGGAGAGAGGGACCTTTTACAAGGGCCTGCAGTGACAGGACAAGGGGGAATGGCTTTGAGCTGACAGAGGGGAGATGGAGATTAGGCACGAGGAAGAAATTCTTCCCTGTGAGATTGGCAGTCACGGATCAGAAACTTCAAGGCAAAACTGAGTCTCAGGCTGTAGAATTGGCCAGGACAGGCCCCCAGGGATTGCCAAGGCTGAACACATGCAGCAGCCGTCTCCTCCACCCCAGGTAGTTATAAATGCCTGGTTAATTTCATCTCAGGTTGCTGGAGCAGAAAACCATGAAAGTGCCTTGCTGCCAATGTTGTGCACACAGGTTGAGAGGAACACAGGCTGCAGTGCAGGTGGTTAACCCTTGCCAAGGTTGGCTCCCTTGACTACTTCCTGGGTTGAAACACAGCCAAGGAAAATCCCTTCTCTGCTTCTCACACCACTCTCTCTGACAGCATCTCTCCCTGAGGCAAAGCTGCAAGCCAAGTAATCCTGGATCATCATCCCAGTCACGCCATCCAGGTCCCGGTACTGCGACAGCACTGGGAAGGTCTGTCAGAAGGGCAGCACCAAGCCCAGTGGCTTTGGCGTCACGGCCATTAATGGTTGCCCAACGGATCGCCAATGGTGCTGTATTTCAAAGCTCAGCCAGCATCTCCTCCTGCTCACACTGGTCAGGGCAGCTGCATGCCCTGGATGGTGTGACTGGTGTGCCCACAGCTATGTCCCCGTCACTCCTCTCCTCGTCAGTGTTGGAGAGTAGTAGGGGGAAGGAGGAGTCCCTTTATCAGCAACAAAGCCTCTGCTGATAAAGGGCCTCAGGGATGCCCAAGGGACCATCCATGCCCAGGGACTGGGAACCCTTGTCCAAGGGAGAGGGGTGAAACCCCAAATGTTCCCAGGGGAGCACCAAGCGGTCCCAGGTGGTGCCGAGGCCCTACGCACCCCATGACACACATGAAAAACGACATCTCATGTGCTGGTGGGGAAAGGCCGCCAGGCAGCACACCCAGCTTTGGGCACCATGCTTGCGACTCATCCAAAGAGCAGCACTGGCATCGCATGGTGGTTTGATGTCACTGAGCACGGATGCTGGACAGGACACCGAACATCTCCTCTACTCCTCTGAGCACTGCATCCCCTCATCGATCTCTCCTCCTCGTTTCCCTACCCCTCCCCTTTATTCCCCTAAATGCCCCAAAATAGGTCTTGCTCTAATGAGCTGTGACCAGCCTGCACGAAATGACAGCTATTAAACAAAGTCAAATGCAAACAAAATGATTAAGCCCACGATTAATGATTAAGAGGCAGGAATGTCTAAGCCAGCTGAAAGCCTGTCCAGCACGCAGCAGCAGTGGGCTCTTCCCCTGCCTGGCAACAGGGATCATGCAGGATCTGGACAATGCAGAGCCTTTGGCTCAAGGTCCCCAGAAGGGGACCCTCCACCAGTTTGGTGGCCCCAAACAAAGCCCTCCCCTGCCTCTCCCCCATGTGCAAGAGCCTTGTGGACCAGTCATATGCCAGACATGGGGTGAAGCGAAGTGGTGGGAAACTGCAGTGGGTTGTCACATGCCCTAGTTGGGAGCTGCGGGCTGCATCTTCTCCTGGAAAGTGGTCCACAGCAAGGGCAAGCCTAACTGTTTCCTCTTCTTGTGCGGGTGTTGGACAGCGTAAAGATAGGATGTGTACTGGAGCTCTGGCATTACCATCTTCTGGCAGGTTCTCAGTGTCCTGTTGTCTAAGTTTGGTTTGAGGTTATACCCAAGGATATTTGCATCCCCTGACTGGAAAGGCAGGAGAGCTTTGTTCTTGATGTGATCCTTCCCCACTGCCTCCTGGTCCAAGAGACAGGTCTCCACGAGCTCCTTCTGTCTCATTCGCAGGTGTCTCACCTCCTTCTCCAGCTCCTCGAGGCCTATAGTCTCCTCAATTCTCCTCCAGAAGCTCTGGTTGAAGTGCAGGTAGAGCTTCCAGTCTAGCGAGCACCATGCTTTTATTTGCTCCTCGCTTTCTGGAGTCAAGGTCTGGACAGTATCCTGGCTTCTGGAATTGAGCTTAAAGTAAACCACATCATCCAGATCCCAGCACAAAGTGTGCTTCAAGAGGATCATGGACTCATCAAAGTATTCTGCTATCAAGATCAGGTGGAAGTTCTGTTCAATCTCCTTCAAGACTGCCTGAATGTACTTTTTGTTGTCCTCTGCATTGTTGTCATAGCCAAAGTCAAACCACATGATATTCCTGGCATAGATGTTTTTCTTGTAATCCGCTGGATGGTAATACTTCATGGGTGACGCCAGGTATTCATTCACGTCCTTGGAGATCCTGAAGGCAGGGACAGTGTCCTTGTAGTAGATGTAGGAAGACTCCAGCAGAGGAATGGGGTTCCTCAGGATGGAGAAGTAGAAAGTGTTTGCTGCCATCACCTTTTGCACCTATTTGCAGGGAGGAAGAAGAGAGGCTGTTAGTCTGGAGGCCCTGCTTGTTGAACCAGGTTTCTCTGCAGGTGTTGTGGCTCTTCCTTACCTCAGAGGAGTTAAACCGCAGGTGGTTGCACATGATGTTGTAGTTTTGTCCTATGGTTTGGAATTCCTCCACAAAGTGGGCCAGGAAGGTGTCTGGGTAGCCCAGGTGGACAAGGTGGTCAGCTGGCAGGGCGACGGTGAGGTTGTACCTCTCTGAGAACCTGAACATGATATTCAGGACGGTGCTGCTGGCTGTCTTGTGGGTTTTGAGGAACATGACGTTAGTCTTGGCACGGCAAGGCATGAAAGGCATCAGCAGCTCCTTGTGGACATTTGGGATTCTGCAGGAAGGCAACGGATGGGGAAAACAGCCCCTGCAGTGCCATACCCCATCTCTTGGACCTGGCAAAGCCAAGCCTGCGCAGGTTCTCCTGATACCACACCTGCAGCTGGGGCAAGGCACCCACCTAAATAAGCCCCATCCCTCAGGCATAGATGTCGGACAGTTTTCTGCTTCTCCCGGTTCTCACCCAAAAGCTTCAACTTCATCCCTTTTTCTTTTTCCATATGGCTGATTTTGCCCCGGAGAGCTGCGCTCTGGCTAATTTCATCCCTTGCCTACCCAAACGTGGATCTAGGACATAACTCTGGGCTACTGCCCTTCCACTGTTAGCCTAAAACCCATGCATTAAATCGAGTGCCACAGGTCAGACCCTTTCTGCCCTGGGCAGACAAAGTCACATAACCTTGCTTCTATTTCACTTACGTGTAGTCTTTATTCTTCACATGGAAGAATCCCGACAGGAAGATCAATCCCAGGCAAAGGCTGAAAACGAAGAGACATTTGGTATGCCTGGAAAGAAAGGAGAGGTTCAGTGGATTTTTATGTGATAGTACCTCCTGAATGCGAGCCACCCAACACTGCTGATTGAGCTTGGGAGGGTTCACCATGGGGAGCACAATTTTATGCCACCTTCGGCTGCCCCGGCTGTGTGAGCAGCTCTGCATTAGAGGCAGGACAGTGAGAAATTGCTCTTTCACCATCACTCTCCACATTTCGGCCTTTGGCAAGATGCAGCCTATTACAGGCAGAGCCTGAGTGCTTCTGACAGCCTCTGGCTCCGCTCTGCTGCCTTTTATTTTGCCTCTCGTTTAGCTCTCTGCGGCTCTAGGTCTCATTCACTGCTGAAACTTCTCGATTATTCACTAGGAAATTCCAAAGTGCAGCAGATCTGGCTTAAGCTTTCAGTTGTTTTGAGAAGATGTAGTCCTGTTTATAGCATGGGAAGATCAAACTCATGGCTCCCACTCTCCCAAGGAAGTGAGGAAGGCTCCAAGCCTGCTCAGTACAAGGGTCAATGCGGGCACACGGCTTGCTGCAGGCTGGACCTTTTGGTCTTGTCTAGTGTCCTTCTGGCCAAGGATCCTCACACATGGTCCTGCTGCACAGAGCGGTGGCTCTCATATCCTACAGCTTGTATCATGTGCAAGACACTGAATTGCTCTTCGTGATTGGCCTGACATGGATGCAATCACCAGCTTCATCGAACATGGTCTACAGCCTCCCATGGACTTGCCATGGTATTTGGCCATGGAAAACCAGAGAGAGCACTGGAGCAAAGTCGAGCAGAACAAAGAGCTGCACATAAACTCACAGCCATCATTACCAGCTGCACCAGCTGCAAATGGGGGGCCATGAGCCAGAGGTGCATACAATAGAAGCATGGAGCCAGCCGGTGATGCTGTAATACTGCGATGGCACTGTAGAAAAGCGTTCCTATATTCTTCCCAAGCGGGCTGTCTCTTCCGGAGCCCTGACCCATGGGATTCCTACAAGTAGGTCCTTGAAGAGGCCAAAGCTTGCTCTCCTGAAGTCCAGGGCTGCAAACCTACTTATTGCGACGCTTCTTCCATGCAATATCCTGAACACCACCATCTGCCAAACTCTCAACTTGTTCTTATAGAATCACAGAATCAGCAAGGTTGGAAAAGATCATCAAGTCCAACCGTTACCCCAGGACTGCCAAAGGCCACCACTAAACCATGTCACTGAGGGCCTCGTCTACATGTGTTTTGAACACTTCCAGGGACAGTGATTCCACCATTCCCCGAGCAGCCTGTTCCAATGCCTGAGCACCATTTCGGTAAAGAAGTTTTTCCTAATATCCAATCTAAACCTTCCCTGGAGCAGCTTGAAGTCGTTTCCTCTTCGTCCTGTCACTTGTTACTAGGGAAAAGAGGCTGACCCCCACCTCACTACAACCTCCTTTCAGGCAGCTCTAGAAAGCGATAAGGTCCTCCCTGAGCCTTCCCTTCTCCAGACTAAACCCTGCAGGCCCCTCAGCCATTCCTCATCAGACTTGTGCTCCAGACCCTTCACCGTTGCCCTTCTCTGGACCTGCTCCGCGCCTAGGCAGAGCTCGACACATTCCAGCTGCTCTCTCTCATGAAGAGCAATTCCACCACCTCACCTTGCTGGCCTGCCTTCCCTAGGAAGTACATATCCATCCGTGACAACGCTCCAGGCATGTGAGCGACCCCACCATGTCTCTGTGACTGCAATGACAGCATGGCCCTGTGACCACACACAGATCTCTAATTCTTCCCGTTTATATCCCACACCGCATGTGCTGGTGACAGGCACTTCAGAGAGGTAAACACGCATGCAGCATCCTCAGTGGGGTACAGGAGGATTCATTATAGCCACACACGCCCCTGAGGTGGCTGTCCTTCTGCTTCTCACCTTGGGAGGCAGCTAAGGAACATCTGTCACTGCTGGGAGGGCTTCTTGTCCCAGGCTGCCTAAGAACACTACGCTGTGGCACGGTGCTTGTTCCCCTGCCTGAGGATGTATGGGTGGAAAGATACCTGCCTTCCAGCTCAGGGAGTGCGCAGGGAATAGGGAACGGGAAGGGACTGCAGTCACCTTCTCCCCACTGCCCCTCAGCCCGGCAAACGCAAGCAGTGGAGATGTGCAGGAGAAGGGTCAAAGACCGGAATCAAGGTGATCCCGAGGAAGGAGTGCAGGAAAGGGGGGACTGGAGGGAGATGAGGGGAGGGGGCTGCAGGCACGCAGGTGCTGGTTGGTGCGCTCATGCAGCCGGTCCTGCCCCCATCACCCCTGGGGCTCAGCCGTCCACCGCTGCACCCACGGGGCCTATTGCTGGTTTCAGGATGTCCTGCAAACCTGCACAAGGGGTTCCACCACCCGCTCTGCACCCACTGCCCTAGCACAGCTCTGTGAGAGCCGCTGCTACTCTTAAACACTGTTCCCTTAGTGCCACACACACCCCATTGTCACAAGACTACAAGTCTCTGACCAAGCCACAATCTGTTTGTTGGGCCAACAGACACCCTATTCAGGATGGCTGAAACACCCCCCATCCTTCAATGCCCTCCAGAAAAGACACATCCCACCTGTCTGAGAGCTATTTTGCTGCTTTCACAGGCACAAACTGAAGGTGAACCAGAGAAGTACCTGGCATTACAGAAGACAGAACTGATCTTTCACAGTTATAGCCACAAGCAGAGGGATTTCATAACCATCAGCCTGCCGATGGGAGAGCGGAGGACATAATGCATGGGATCATGGTTGCAGTGATTTCTTCCTTCCTCACACAACAGTGAAGTAGCATTTCACTATGGGTGCATAAAGCCTGGCACAGCCGAGAGTCGCAGGCTACAATCAGAGCCAGCATCGACTTCTTTTGGCGCATTCATACAGTCTTTTGCAAAGCGAAGCTGAAGAGAGAAAGCCACAGCTCGAACGCTGCGCAGAAGTCACCCAAGCACAGAAGACATGCCGCAGCCTGGGAGCTCTTTGGGGAAGCACTGGGGAGCAAATTGCCAAGACATAGGATTTTTCCTAGAAGCCAAAAACCCTGGGGAGCTGCCCGCAGGGCTGTGCCAGAGGTTCAACTCGCCTTCCCAACCGGCGCCATCTCCCAGCCGGGAAGAAAACACGGAAAACTACCTCTCAGGGCACACGCGGAGGTGCTGCTACGGATGCTTTAAGGCTTGGGACAACCTTCTGGTTCCTTTGGCTTAAGCTGAAAATAACAGTTCTGTGTGTTGACCTAATGAGGTTCTTTCAAATTAAAAGATTTGGAATACAGGAAGGAAACAATCATGGCAAAATTAACCTCCACCCTGGAGCAAACTGTAACTAACTCTATACGTTATTAACTCCCAGGGATTACCTGGACCAGACCTTTCTACCTTAATTCTGCACCCACAGCATTCCCGCCCCCCTCCCCTTACCTTGAAGTGCACGCAGGCCTTTTCATGCTGCCTCACTTCTGCCAGCTAGAGAATACCTCCTTTGTGAACCAACTGCACCACTCCTTTTGTCTACAGGCTCCTGGGCTCTTAGTGGACACGGCTCTATTTCTAGCATCCCATAGCTTCTATAAATGGCTGGGACAGGTGAGGGCAAAGGGAGTGGCTAGGTGTTCCTGGGGCGTGGGAGGAAGTTAATTAGTAAGCCATGAAAAGCTCTGCTATGGCATGACATTGACACAGGCAGAAAGAGCTGCCTCGGGAGATGGAGCGCGCAACGGTTTTGCAGGGAAGTAAGGATTTAGCAGGAACCCCTCAGCGGGGACCCCTTCTCTCCTGCTATGGGAGGGAGGCAGGGGGGACTCAATCCTGGCATGCTGCTTCTGGCAGGGGGCAGGAGGAGGGCATCATCGACCCCTTTGTCACCCCACGCACCATCACATCACTTGTTCAGTGCTCCTTCCCTGCCCACGGCCACGCTGCTTGGTGCCTTGGTCAGTGCTGCTGCGCCTTTCCTCCAGTTCTAACTCGGTGGTTTAGGACTGTAATTCTCTGCCAGACACATTTGGCAGCAAGAAATTAGGAACAGCAGAGCAGGAGTGGTGTTTACCTACTGGAAATTCCCCTCAAAACATTTAGGTTTCAAATCCTTTCCCAGTAAAAATGCAATTATTGTAGCTGGAGGTTACGAGCTTACAGACTTGGCTGAATCTAGGCCATGGGAGAGAGAGCGCCTGCCCCTAAAGACATGTTATTTTACAGTTTGCTTACAAAGCGACTTTGCGGTGTTACCAATGTCACAACTTGCATTACACAGGAATCTGAGATTCCACCAAGGCTCCTGCAGGTCTCAAGATGGGGTAATCTCCCTACTCCACATGCCAGGAATGACGTTCAATGCTCTCCTCATTTGGTAAACAAACAGCTCACCCACACCTCCCAGCCTGGAACCACAGGTTAAGCTGTTGCTTTTGGTCGTTTACGGCCATGCCACTTCCAATGCCCCTCCTGACATGGCCCCCTTTCCCTCCCCACCGATGGCGCTCACCTTTCTAAGCCTTGTACGCTAGTGCCCAACTGGCCGCACCAAGAGCCAAGTCCTCAGCGTTCTGGTACCTTTCACCTCTGCTGCTGCCTCCTCAGAGAGCTCACACATGCATCATTCCTGTTGAACTCACAGCTTCCTCAGGCCAGCTCCAACTCCAGCGCTTATCAAGATTCACAGATTAACAAAGGGTAGGGTTACTGTCCTTGAGTTTCTTCATAGAATGAGAACCAGTGTGCTGCTTTACAAAGGATTTCTAGGCTTACTCCTGGCACAGTGTCAGCTGCTGCTGGCAGGGGGGTCACGTTTAGTAGGCTTCTGTCTCCTGTTACGTTATACACGTCAGCAGCATGATTTCTTGCTCGGAACCTGGTAGAGGCCACAAATCACAACAGGCCATTTTTCACACTGCTACAATTGATTCACAGCTCTCTCCTGGGGTGTTGTACGTGAATCATCAGGTTTGGTTACGCAGGAATATATGGCGCCATGCAGAAATATTTGGCTCCATGTGGGGCCAGGCTGCTCCGAGACTGTAAGTGAAGGTCAGCCTGCTGATGCAGAACTACTTAGCTGGGGCACGATGCTGAATTAATAGCTCCATGCTGCCCCCGCTTCAGGCACCCGCTTCCTCCTTCTTCCCCCAGCTTTTGGTGCTGAGCACAGCACCGTATGGCGGGCGCGGTTGTCCCAGCTACGTCCCCTCCCAGCCTTTCGCACAACCTCAGCCTGTTTGCTGGTGGGGCTGTGTAGGAAGCAGGACAGCCCCTGGGGCTGTGCAAACACTGCTCAGCTAAAGCTACAACACCCCTGTGCTACCAACACTGGTCACAAGCGCAGAGCACAGCGCCAGAATGGCTACTGTGAAGAAATCAACTATCCCAGTCAAAACGAGTACATTCAAGTTCTTCCTCACTGCGCCAGAAGACCACTGCCTCAAAGTGCTGAGTATTGTTCTAATATTTAAGTTTGTCCCAGCAAAAGCCTCCAGAATTTTGGACAAGAAATTCCTACCAAAGTGATTCTTTATAAAAATACACACACAGCCCGGCCCCCCCCGGTACGTACCCACCCTGTTTCTCCCTCCTATACGCAATAGTGAACCAATATTCAAAATCATCATTGAGAATGTGGAAGAGTATTATCATACTGATGTTTCAGGTCTAGGAAAGATACTATGAAATAACACTGTGATAACTCCTCCTTTCCGTTCCCTCACAGTAAGTGCCCTATTGTTTAGCTGAAACAATAAACTTACATTGAGCTTAAGGATCTTCATGTGTTAAGATGGCTAAATGCAGCTGTGCCAGGATTTCCCCAGCCACAGCGCTAGGTTGTCTGTCGGCCCTGACTGCCCCCCCAGCACACTCTCCATATGTAGCTGAAAAAAAGCAGTATGGAAAGTTCTGCTTCCCAAAAAGAACAGCTCACGTGTATTTTAAACCATTATGGTCGGTGGTTTGAGGGGGGAGGCGGGGGACAGAAAGAATGGCGTAGGAAAAAGGCAGAGAATATAAACAGCCTGATCCAGAAAGAACGAGCTGCATCAGCTTAACCTGGCAGAAAGCAAATCCTGTACATTTCTTCTCTGGACTTTCCATAGCTTTGCACCACCTCATGCGCAACAGCAGCACAGGCTGACTGCGTTTCACACTCTGTCCTCTAGCAACAGCATCATTCGTCCTGCTTAACCCCTGGAGAAGATGATCAGCTCCTCTCTGAGTGATACTGAGGAATAAAGGGAGAGGTGGGAAGCGCACTGGTAGTGGAGTGAAAGAGGGAATTGAAGGGAAGAGTCCAGAGGGCAGGCCTAGATACTGGCTCTGCAGATCGAGTAACAGACGGAGGTATTGTTGTTAAAAGCATCCACGAAGTCAAGTTGAAAGAGTTGCGACCTAAGAATTGTACCGTGAAGGGTGTTGTAACACAGTGCTGAGTGTGAGCCACCATCCTTAATGCAATTTAACTGCTTGCAGCCTTGTAGAGATGCTGTTCTGGTTAGGAACAGAATTAACACAGCCCGTGAGCTGGTTTCTGTCCATCCTGCAGATACCCCTCTGGTGTGTGCCGCGCCAGCCTGTCCAGGAGAAAGCTGTGGGAAACAGTGGCGACAGGACTGACACTGTATCGACATCCAGGCAAACAGCCCCCACTGCTCCCCCCGTGTGGACAGAAAATGTTATTTTATTGTAGAAGGTGGTTGGGTTATTGACACAATTTACCTTTGGCAAATCCCTGGGCTTTTACAACTCTGGGTGACCGGATAGAAATTGATAACAAAATGGATTCAGGAGTTACTGTCCAGGTCCAACTTAAGCCTTGGGAACAGTCGAGAAAACACCAGGTGTTATTGGCCGAGGCAGGCTTAAGCCTTGGGAACTGTAAAGAGAGCAATGAAGGGTAAAGATCGATTAGCAAAACAAAGCAGACAGTTTGCAAGATAAAGCAGGATGTGCAAAGGCAAACAATGTGAATATCTGTAACCCTCAGTAGTTCTGCTAAATCGGGATGATAAGGAAGACAGAGAGTGGAAAGTTACTGCTTAGCACTTAGTAGGCTGTAAAAGGGATGCCAGACACGAAATAAAGGCCTTCAGATTTCACCAGAGGTGGAATCCGTCTTTGATACGCCACAAATGGTGCCTGAACAGGAGGAACTTGGGCTAAATTGTCGGAGTCAGCCACCGGTGGCGTAGCTCGGCTGAACTCAGAGGAGTCTGGTGGGGGAGCCCCAAAGTCGTCCGTACGCAAACCTATCACCTGGGAGAGGGGAGGAGGCCGGCGGGGGGAGCCCCGAAGAGGTCCGGACATAACGGATCACCTGGAAAAGGTGAGCAGCCAGGAACGGGACTATGGGGGGAATATTACTAAGGAAGAAGCCTCTCTTCCTCTCCTTTTAAGCGGCAGACTTAATGTTGAAAGGGTTAAAAACGCGCTATCCGGAGATTGATGAGTCCACTGTATTCGAGGTCTCTCTGTGGGATGCTGCAGGAGTTAATTGTGGGACGCAGCCACAAAAGGTGATGACACAGCGAAAAAATTCTTAGTAATTTGGAGAACTGTTTTAGAGACTCTAAAGTCAAAAAATGAGATAGTGGAGCCCAGTGCCCGCCCCCCCCTCGAACCTCTGCCGGTGGCCGCCACGGCTGCAAAGACTGAGGACAGAGATGAGGATGATCCTTTTGACCCAGGCCCTATTAATCCTGAGAAAGGGTCTACTCTCAGATCACCTGAAACCTGCAGGAGGAAATGTTTTAATTGCACTTGATAATGCTAAAACTCCAGAACACATTTATGAGGAGCCTGTGCATGTCCATCAGACTGCTGGTGCTGCTCCTGAGGTTCTGATGCTTGATAATTCTGACGCTGACCTGGATGGTCCTTTTGACCAGGTGCCTGTTGATCTGGAAAAGGAGCCTGATTTATATCCCCCAGATCCTCATGATAAATGGGCAGCTGTAAAGGGAGAAGCAAGATGCGTGGGGGATGCAGATGTATTGTGTGCTTTCTTGGTGGTGTATGCGCCGGATCAAGACCCGTGGTAGGAAGGTCTCTCGTATGCTCTTATCAAAGGTATCAAATGAATGGTGACAGACCATAGACTTGGGACCCTATATATAACTCATTTTATACAGTCTCTCTATGATACTCATGTACTAGAAGTTGGAAAATATAAGTATGTCCGTGTTTCTACCGACTTTTGCAGACCTTTATAGATACTGCTGGCCACTTCTTCTCATGTAGGCTGGCCACCTGCGTCCGAATGAGTGTGCATTTTGGTCAGTATGAAAGCCCAAGCCTCATGCGATGTGGGGGAAGCAGAGTCTCTGTTGGGACGCTCGCTAAGGTGGAGCCTGCCACCACGCACTGCGATGATGCTGCTCGGAGCTGGTTTCCTGATTATCTTTGCAGGGTCCTTGCGCCACGTTCTGTACGTGGGACAGTGTAGTGGGAGCAATGATTGCCTGGATTTTGTGTTTCAAATATTGTACTTGTGTGGAGTGTGCTTGCGGGATCCTATGCGTGTGTGTGTGTTGAGGGCAGGCAGTGTTCTGGGTATTTTTTGTTGTTTGGTTCAGTAAAAGTTTTTAAGGGGTAGCAGATTAACATTTTGGGCAAGAAAGGGTTAATACAAAAGTGCGGTCGCAGGTAGGTATGGCGTTTGTAGCTGCACAAAGCAGGCTGAGTGATGATAGAGTTCGGTACCCATGTTCAAGAGGAGCTGCCCTTGATTCGGCTCCCAGTGCTCCACCGGTGGCACGGCCGGGATGGACACTGGAGCTGTGGGATTAAAAAAGCCCACCAAAAAACCTCTCCATCTATTGAAGTATTGGGGCAGTTCATAGAGACACCACAAACAAAGCCTAAAGAGGCCTGCAACACACTGGGCACAGGGGAGGAGGTCTGCTTAGTGTGTTTAAGGTAACCTGGGGGTGAATCCAAGACTTGGAGGAACAGATAGATGGGTCAAAACAAAAACTGCTAACTGGAAAAGCGAGAGGGGTAGCACATCCACAAGCTCCACCAGCCACCACCCAAGCAGCATCAGGGTGGCAGAGAAAGAAGGAAAAAAACGGTTAATGGCACAGCAAACTCCTTGACTGTTAACACCGTGCAGTTCACTTCTGCAGCTGCTTCACATTCCTGTTTCATCAGAATGCCTCTGCTGTAAGGAATCACTTAAACCTGCCTTCTTCTCAAGAACTGATAACCTGCGGGAGGGGGAATATTTGTGTCCTCCTACCCACAGGTCCATGGCGGCTGCCTGCAGAGTTTGTCAAGCCTTTCCATGAGCTGGACAGAGGAGTGGAAGAACCCAATGCCTCAGCTACAGGAGCTGACCATGAATATCCTGAGCAGAAGGAGTTAGAGGAAGACAGAAACAAATGACTTCAAAACATCACTTGGGAGCAACTGAAAAGTAACATCTTGAATATGTGTACTTGTAAAGTAGCTATTATTAGAGACTGTGATTTTGTGTATAAAACCACCTGTATTTATTAGCCAGTTGCTAATGAGAAACTACACCTTGTATTGTATGGATTTGTCACCTGTAAAACAGATGTTAGATCATGCAAATTTGCAGCAGCTTCAAGAAAATGCTAAGGCAAAAGGTGGAAAGATTCTGATACAATGGTAGTGTTATAAAGCACGCAATGGAACAAATTAATGGGGTGAGAGAACTCCACTGGTAGGAAATTTCTTTGGCTGGTCCCTTGCTGCCATCAGCATCTTCAACACGCTGCTGCACACTGTAATAGTTACTCTGCTAATGTAAATCTGTGTGTGCTTTGCCATAGTAGCAACTTGTTACTGGATGAAGCAGGTGAAACTCTGCATTGATAACAAGGTCCAAGGACTGAGGTTGGCCAAATGCCTCCTGCCACAGTCAAGGGCAAGACTGGGTTGGCCTCTGTGTTTGCCGCCAAGAACAACCTTTAGCTCCGCTGTTGGCTGCAACCCGGCAGGCGTTGAGTGGTGGGGACAAATGCCATGCCAGACCTTGATGTGACGGATCTCCTCCCCTTTTATCAGAGAGCTATCCAGGAGAGAAGGGCAGGCCAAGCAGCCTGTGGTTGGCAAATGCTGGAGATAAGATCTAGTCCAAATCCCCTGCTCAAGTAGGGTCATCTAAAGGAGGTATTATATATAAAACAAAAAAAAAAAGGGGAATGCAAAGATTTTCTTCACACAAACGGTTTGCAAAAGCGCAATTTGTACTAAATTTTTTATATTTGTCTAGCTTTGATTCTCTTTCCACAGTACAGTGCTTATGACATCTGATGGATGATTCCTTGCCCAAACTACCGGTTCTATATAAAAACCTACATGATAACGAGTGGAAAGGACCAGAGCCATTGCTGACATGGGGTCGAGGATATGGCTGTGTACAGCTAGCAACAGGGCCATGCTGGCTGCCAGCGAAACGTATAAAGCCCCAGAACTCAACAACAGAAAGAAACAAAATCTTTGTAATATCCGTTCTAATACGTGTGACCATGGGCAATGGACAAGTACACTGGGCACATTTGTTAAATCCCCCATTATTCCGGCCTGTTACATGGTGTGTAGGATTCACTGGTATGCTACAGGTTATAAAGGCTCAAGTGACTTCAAATCAGTCCAATCTCAGTGAAATAATGCTGCCTGGAGTAGTGGCTGGCTATGATAATTACACAGGTCAAGCAGTGATAGAACGGACACACCAAATTGTAAAAAACATGCTAGTAAAACAAAAAGGTGGAATGATAGGGGAGACCCCAAATGCACGAATCAAGAAAGCATTGTCTTAAAATGTTTTAACGTTATCCAGCTCTGATTTACACATGGGCATGAATGTCTCCCCAATGGTTAGGCATTTTTCTGCACTAACCCATGTAGGCCCAGATCCGATACCAGGGGAAGAACCTGTTATGGTAATGGTAAAGTCTTTGGAAAATCATAACTGGGAAGGTCCTTTTAGGTTAATAACTTAGGGAAGAGGCTATGCTTGTGTCTCTGCAGAAAGAGGACCTCGATGGATCCCCGTGCGACATACCCATCCATTTATACAAGCGATGGCTGCCAATGAAGACTGATGCCAATTCATCGCTGAAGTTAACCCGTGGGAACTGTACAAACTTAACCGGTCTCTTTTTGGAGAACCAGTCAACAGAGAGCGTATCTGTGTGGGAGCGCATCGCAACTGGACTTTCCAGCCACTAGTAATGGACTGGGAACATTTAAACCTGGAGAGGGTAGCACTGGACAACAGGGTTGCTTTTAGACGTTAATTCTGTGAGGCACGCCTCACTACAGAACAGAAGGACTGTTGATTTTTATTGTTAGCTCAAGGCCATGGGTGTGAAGATTTTTATGGTATGTGCTGCACAAACTTATCAGGTCATCCATAAAAGCATTCTGGACTTAAAAACAAGGACAGAGCACCTACAGGAAGATGAGGGACTGAACTGGTTGAACAAAGTGTTTTCTGGCTTGAGCATTACAGGATGGCTTTACTTTATCGTAATCATTTTGTCAGTCTTTTTAGGTATTCTAATCTGCGTGCCTTGTTTGCTACAATAGCTAATGGAGAATATAGAAACCTTGGCAAAAGTAGATCATAAATCTATAAAAGCTGTCTTTTAGTAAAACAAAAAGGGGGAGATGTGGGTGATGAGATAGCGCCTGAATCCATTTTGTTAACTATTTCTATCTCTTGATCCAACTTAAGCCCTGGGAACAGTGAAGAAAACACCAGGTGCTATTGCCCTGGTTGGGCCAAAGCCTTGGGAACTGCAAAGAGAACAACGAAGGGTAAAGATCCAAAGCAGGCGGTTTGCAAGATAAAGCAGGATGTGCATCTCAAAGACAGACCAAACAGTGTGAATATTTGTAACCCTTAGCAGTTTTGCTAAATCAGGGCAATAAGGAAGCAAGAGAGTGGAAAGTTACTGCTTAGCACTTAGTAGGCTATAAAAGGGATGCGAAAAAAAGTCTTCAGATTTCACCAGACCTGGAGTCCATCTTCGATATGCCACATCCAACCATCTACTTCATTTGGATACAACAGTCTGGGTTATGAGACAAGGAGGAACCAAATGTAACCAGTTCCGGGTAAGGCTGGGTTTGGTGGCTTTGTCATGGAAAGTAACTGGCGCTTGAAGGTAGTTGACATAGTTTTGGGCCCTTAGGACCTTAGTACAAAAAATGTGGGAAAAACAATAGAAAACCAGGACCTGGGGATGGGGAGTGTCTGGGACTAGTGGATGTCTGGGATGGGCACAGTTAAACTAACTGATAAGCAGAAAGACAGGATGATCTCTACGTCAATGAACCCATTAAGTTGGTGTAAACATCTACAGAGGAGTATCCAGGACTAGCAGATGTCCAGCATGGGAGCAATTAAACTACCTGATAAGGACAGGATGATTGCTATGTCTGTAATGTTAATTAAGCTGGTGCTTCAAAGGATGCCAGAAGTTATGAAGATTGTTGGAAGAAGTAAATTACTCTCAAAGACCACCATCACATTTTTGTATGCATGCAGGGAAACTTTCTGGAAAATGATGTAATTCATACGTAGTCTCATGAATATGTACGTATGCCCAGTGACTATATAAGGACTGCTTGTGTAGCAATACCATGATACAAGTTAGGAGGAGCTATCCCTGTGTCTCCCGGCGCCACAATAAAGAATACCTGCTTGTCAACTTGAAAACTTTGTTGGCGAGTTTGTTCCTGGAATTTTCTCTGAATCAGTTAAGAGTGGCATGGATTGGTAAATACAGACATGACTAACAAACACAGATTTGACCCAAAGATGACTCACTAGCAGAAGGCTTGGCCTGTCCTCTGACAGGGTGACCATGAGGTTTTATACGCCAAGCTGTAAATGACAATCACTCCTGTCATCTCAAAAACAGAGACACATTGTAGAAGAAAAATAAAAGCCAGCAAAAAAACCCATTACAGAATAAAATAGTCCAGTTGGAAAAGACCTACAATGATTGTCTAGTCCAACTGATGACCTGTCCACTTCAGGGATGACCAAGATTTAAAGCATGTTGTTAAGGGCATTGTCCAATTGCCTCTTAAAACACTGGCAGGCTTGGGGCATCAACCACCTCTCCAGGAAGCCTGTTGCACTTTGATCACCCTCTCTGTAAATAAATGTTTCCTAATGTCCAGTCTAAACCTCCGCTGGCACAGCTTTGAGCCATTCCCATGCATCCTATCACTGGATCCTAGGGTGAAAAGGAGGACGCACAAAAGCACAAAATGTGATCAGTTCTAAATAAGGTTATGGCTTTGTAATGAGGGTGCTTGAGGGTGGTTTTTGTCCATAGGACCTTAGTACAAAAAGTGTAAGAAAAATAAAATAGAAAAACAGGACCTGGGGATGGGCACAGTTAAAC
>JARCZZ010009803.1:0-13342 GCA_030323915.1 Brotogeris chrysoptera | reverse complement strand
GCCCAAAATCAAAAACACAGCGCTGCACCAGCTACCAAGAAGGAGAAAAAACGACTGCTGCTGCTGAACCCATGACAACAAAGTTAATGCTTTTCCCTACAGTCCTTTACAAACAACTAAATGACCAACTTAGGGAAATCAATTCTGTGATACCTGGGAGAAAGTGGGAAAATGAGGATTAAGAGAATAACCCTTGCAGAAAAATGCCTGTGAAAGATCACCAGTCTGAAAACATCAACACCACAGCTCTTTTTTTCATATTTTTTTTCCCCCAAAAAATGCAAAGTACCTGGGTGATTCCTGTCAGGCTGATGCAGAAGTCTGAAAGTTTGGGATTAATCTCTGGCTTCACGTATTGCTGAAAGGTGTCCTCCTGTAATAAGAGAATCACTCAGCAACAGCACACTATATAGCCTGCAAGGCAACTTCTTGGGCTTCACTGTAGCCAAAAGGCAGTAGCAACTACTTGTATCCTGCTGGAGGCAAAAAGGCTCGTGCACCTCCAAAGCCAATATGAGCCTCCTGACTGACCATCATGAGATTCCTGATGGGACAGATAGGTGGCTCTCCAACCAGAACATGTCCTTCCTCTCAGCTAGGAGACACCAAAAAACAGGTATGTGGTTAAGAGGGAAGAAGGACAGACTGTAATAAAGGGGAAGACCGTGGAAAAGGAAAGCATGGGTAAGGAAAAGAGAAGTGAGAGGCATGACGAAAGCCTGAAACTTTTTAGGTGGTATCTCTAAATGCTCACCTAAATGCCAGAAATTCAAGGAAAGCAACTGGCCACACGTCAGAGGCTGCATGCAAGTCACACTCCTCTGGATGCCAGCCAGCCAGAGATAAACACAGTGACCTCACTCTTGGAGACTGAGCAGTGCAAGAGTGACAACTATATTCAAGTTTCATACAAAGAAGAAAGCACCAGATCCCTGTTGCTATACAAAACCTATTGGACAGAGAGAAAAAAACCACTCTTGTTTCCTACTACTCTAAAGGTAATAACCCAATCTTGGTGATGTTCACAATGTTCTTTCTGCAGTTAGTCATACATGCAGCTACACTCTAATGCAGCACCACAGTGATTACTAGAAATCCTTCTCCTCTTCAGAAGTTCCTGATAACTGAACCATCAGGCAGAGGCAGGTGCACTTCCTCCATTTCAGAGTCACAGTTTCAGTTAGACAGCAAGTGTTTTTTTTCTGAAAGAAAGCTGTACTGGAACAGAGCACCCAAGGCTGCCAAATGCCTACTAAGTATGCTTAAAATCAGGTTGCATGGCTGTCAATCTAGTGGGTACACTGTGGATATAGTCTAGCCTGACAAGAAGGAATGTTCACTCAACCAACCCTTTCCAGGCCTCCGCATTAGTCTCTTCTAGATTGCTTCACACAGGACCACTGACAATTCTTGTTTATGGTGAATCCCTTCAGTCCTAGAAATAGCTTTGTGGATCTGAAGGCAGGGAAAGCAGTGCGGGGGACAGGAAGACTGGGAAACCGGAAGTCCCTCATATCAACAGAGGGAGTGAACAGCATGATCTATTCCAGATGCTTTAAGAACAGAAAGAAAGTTCTGTGCCTGTGTAAGGAAGCACAGAGGATAGGTCTTTACGGAAGAAAAAAATAAAATCAGTAATCACTTACTATTTCCAAAGTATGCGTGTTTAGTAAGACAACAGGAAACTCAATTATTTCATGTACGAATTCAGGTGGGTTTCCTTCTTCACATGTTGCTTCAAAGTCAACAACACAGATGTAGTCATAGCAGCTGTCTCTATTCATGGGTTCCTTCTGCATCAGCTTCTGTTTCTTGTAATAGTTCTTCAGTCTCTTTTTCAGCACATCTTTTACTCCTCTAAAGAGATAAGGAAAGTGACAAAGATCACACTCACATGTGATTGATTATTCCATCATTGTAGAACTACAGCTCTGTTTAACATTTGAAAGTTTATCATTTATGAACCTAACTTTGAACATGATCACTTGCGAAGTCTGAGCTCAATGTTACCATCCATTATCTGGGGTAATGCAGAGGCTGCAGTATCACCCACCCTATCCCCAAATAACACAGCACCCAAAGCTTTTGCAAAGCCCAAGTCTTTGCAGATTGCTTCTAGATGACTTCTGGACCTGGAAGCACGATACTGCTTCATCCGTATTTCCCTGTGCCCTCTGCCTGCAGCGACTGATGCCCGAGATATTTCTGCATCAGTGGCACAGATAATGCAGAATCCAGCTAAAACACCCACATTTTAAATTCGTCTCAATTTAAATTTAAAATTGAGCTTAAGTAACTCAATTCAAATAAAGTACTTGAGATTTCAGCTGTCAGAAAAACTTCCTGGTCAGGATCCTGCTTTTCAAGAGGTTTGTGGACAACACATGAATTCACAGTAGCAAGTGATTAAAGTCACTTACTGCATCTTTTTAATATAAAAATTATAACAACCAAGCGCAGGTGCCAGAACTGCCATATACCAAACCAGAGCTGACTAAACAAGGATAATTTACTCTTTCAAGGAAGTTATTTTTAAAGTTACACATTGCAAATGAAATCGCAGGAGCCATAATAGCTACTTGTAGTAAGTGGTACTATCAGAAAAGCAGCCCACTTATCCACAAGGAAAAAAGTGGGATCAGACTACTAAACCTGCATTTCAGAACATCAGCTGCTTCTACAAACACAGATAAGTCTTTTTCACTCTGGTTTATTAATCTAGTTTAACTGAATGGCCACCAGTTCATTCAAAGTTGAGACAGTACAGAAGGTGACTGAGGGGAAAAATACCTTTGTCTTCATCAAACCTATAAGGAAATTGAAAGAGGACACGATCTGCTATCAAAACAACCCCAAGGAAAAGGACTGGTGTGTGGCAATCAGCTCAGTTCACTACACTTGAGGTGACGCACTCCTGTTTACATGTAGACACATTCTGACCAACAGAATTGAACTAATTGACGAGGTAAGTCTAGCTTAGCTAAAAGAAAAGTTTAAAGCTTTCTGCATTTACAACTGAATAAAAACAAACAGAAAATTAATAAGTGAGGAGGAAACCACAAACACATCCTTAACTATGTGAATTCTGCTTTCTGTTTTTAAATCAGGGTAACTGCTGAACAGCTGTACAAATCTAAACTGGTTTACAAAAAATCTATCAGATAACGATAATTTTTTTTTCCTCCTGAGGAGCTAAATCCATTTAACCAAAGGAGGAATTAAAAAAGCTATGCATCAGAACATCTGCAGACAGATGGCACTTCCCACCCACACAAGCCTTTATTTTCTGTTACTCTGTTCAAAGGAACCTCTCTATGTTCCTTCCTCCCCCCACAACATCTTCTCCCCTACAGCTGTCTTCTCTAGAAAGCCAGACTTCTTTTATACTCTCACCTTTCATATTCTTGCTTCCTCTGGAGCAATAGCTTCTCACTTTGCCAACTCTCCACCACCACTAGTACTTCCTCATTCCTGCTGCATATAGACACAATACACTTTGTTTTTCCCAGCTGACCTTCTTCTCAACATCCCAAATTTGCTTTGCCACAGCAATATCAAAGGGTGTTACAGGTAATTCCCAACAGAGCAAGAACCACTCTTTATTCCCAGCCCTTTCCTCCTCCTCAGTGTGCACACATCCAGTTAATAACATATTCACCTATTCTCATTACTCTACCTCATCTATTCAGATTAGCAAACCCTCTGTCTAAAGGTACCTGTCCTCTGCATCGATTAAATTCCAAGCCCTATCACTACAGCGGTTCCAGCCAGTATCAGGTCTGTAGTGTGTACAGTAAATGAAACCACATATGTCCTGAAGCGAGTTTCTACACCCTGAAGGTCTGCACCACCACATGAGAACCCCTGCAGTTCTACTTGACCAAACACGTGTTGAGAAGTACCCTACAGTTACATATTGTTCCACTTCGTGTTAGCAGTTGAGGCAGCACACATTGCTGGTAACACATGAAGCAGCATCACATGCAACAATCCAACAACAAAGGCTGCATCAAGACTGCACACAAACCAGCTAGTGTTTGGTGAAGTGCCTGCTTTTTGCTTTACGGTGTACTTCTAAACTTCAAAGTAATCATCCCCTGTGGCTTTGCTGCCCTCAAAGGGAAACCAAAAGGTTTACAAATCGGACTAACCTGGTGTCAAGCTTGAACTCTGCAAGTTTATTTCTGAGCTCCTCTCTGGTCATTCTGTTGATATAACCATTGGTCACGGCAATTTCTTTGTAAACCGGATCACTGAAGTCGTTTCGATTGGCAGTTGACTTTTTCCCATTAGTTTCTTGGTCACTGATCCTACAGTGCTGCTTACCCTAGAAGAAAGAGAAAAGTGAAGGTCAGGTGAGACCAGGAGGCTAGACCATTAAGATTTACACATGATCTTGGCACCAAATTGCAGTGAAGCATCACGCTGCTTCAAGCTGCAGGTGAACTAGCTTATAGACAGGCAAGGGAATCAGTACTGAAGCCTAAAAATCGACAGAGAGAATAAGGGGACAGTAATGCATGCGTCTGAAGCCATGCCTATCAGCAGCTCTGAGAGACAAACGTCTGAATGGGCGTCCCAATTTCAACAGAAAAAGTTAATTCTCCGTATGAGCCGGCAGAACGTTAACCAGCATCAAGAGATTCCTCTCGGCACCTCAATTACCCAGAATCCAGAATGTTTTGGGCTGGAAAAGGCCTTAAGATTATCCAGTTCCAACCCCCTGCCATGGGCAGGGACACCTCGCACTAAACCAGGTTGCTCAAGGCCCCGTCTGCCCTGCTACTGATTCTACACCGACTGAGACACACGGGCAGACGGCCGATACGTGCAATATAAATAAAAGAGTAAATTAAGATGTCAAACTACAGGCACTTTTACTCCAAACGGCTATTCGCGCCCTTTGCGGGACAACCGCATAAGCGGGGCCGGCCTCCCCGGGCCTGCTGACACCGCCGAGCCCTCCCCGGGCTCGGGCGCAGGCGGAAGGGCCCGCGGCACCGGAGGCGCGCCCTCGGTACCCGGGAGAACCGTGCCGGAACCCCCTCGGAACCGCGGAGCACCGCGGTCGGACCCCGGCAGGCACCGAAGCCGCCATAGGAGCAACGCGGGGCGGCCTCGGCGCATGCGCGGGGGCAGCGGCGGGCCGGGGGCGCGGGAGCGGGCGCATGCCCGGCTCCAGCGGGGTCGGCCGCCGCCTCCCGCCGCCACAACGCACTCACCGGCGGGCGGGCGGCCGCGGCGGGCGGCGCCGATGCCTCATTCGGGGCGGCCTGCGGGCGGTTCTCCTTCTGCTCCTCCATGGCAGCGGCGGCGGGCCGGGAGCCCGTCGGGGGGCGGGGAGAGCGCGGGGCCCACCCCTGGGCGGTGGGACGGCCCCGCTGTCGGCGGCACCGCCTCCTCCTCCTTCGTGAGACCGGAACGGCGGCTCAGTCCCGGCTCCCGCTTCACCGCCTGAGACCCGAGCGCCTCGCCTCTGCGGCACCTCTGCTGCCGTGTTCCTGCCATACCCGCCCGAGCTTTGGCGGTGTAGCCTCCTGGGTTTGGGGTCACAGCAGCTCTCTGGAAGCTCTGCGTTACGGGAAAGATGCACTGGACAGACGCCTTATTTATGCTTCCACGTCCCTCTCCTTGTGAAAGGACTTTACACAGGGCATCCTGAATGTGGATCCGGGACACCCGTGGGGTGTGGGATTCCAGGAGACAGCTACGAGGGCGATTCAGCTGGTCCCATCCCCTTCCTGCCCTGTGAAACTGCCTCGCATGCTCTTCCCCATAGCCCTTAACCTGCAGCCAACAAGCAGGTAGGGTAGATGGCACAGGGGCCTTCTTAGCCAGGAGGTGAAGGCAAAGGAAAGAGACCTCTCTGTCATCCATCAAAGTTTCTTGATGGTGCTTCCCACAGCCCAGGCCCATACTCAGAGATTCCCCTTCAGTCCGCGTGATAGACGCAGTGTATGTGGCCACCCCAACACCTCCACGTAAGCCAGGCCCTAAATAGCCAACCATCTCCCCATCTGCCCTGTTGTGGGTGTGGCTCAGACACCAACCCTCGGTGTCACCTCCTGCATCATTCTGGCACACCAGCTGCTTGTTGCAGATGCTGCCATTCCTTCCCTGTGACCTGCTGCACAGCACCAACCACGTTCAGTGGGGCTGCCACAGAGGTCAGTCTTGTCTCCTCCAGATGAGAGAGGTGATGGAAGTGGGGTCACACAGCTGCTTGGGGCTGTGTGGGAAGGGACTTACTTCCTACTTTTAACTCACCCTCCTGGTGCTGCCGCAAGCAGAGGGCCATCAGTCTTGACTGCTCTCGCCTCTGAAGAATGAGGGAACCAAGCTTTGCAAGAAAACAAAGATGGTACCAATGAGAACCGCTGAGCTGGCCTCACGAACCCACAGAACACCCTGAACACAGCAGGGCAAAAGCCATTGCCCAGAAATCACCTGCCTTGCTGGAGCGGGCAATGGCTCATAGATGTTAACCCAAACAAGGAGCTCCCTACGCAGATGCACTCAACGCCAAATCTCCTGCTGATTGAGTCATTTGCTAACTGTGCTCCTAACAAATTTTCCTAACGGATTTGGAAAACCCCAGATGTACAATGAGGCGCAGACCCTTCCAGGGGCAGGGCCTGAGGAGGCACTGAAAGAGCAAAACCGAATCAAAGAGCCAGACCTCTCCTTGAGATTGAGATCACTTTTATTCTCAGTCGTTTTGGCGACGATGTGTGGGCAAGTGTGGGTGTGGTGCGTGTGCTTCTGGGCATGCATGTACGTGTGCGCAGAGTCCTGCCCAGTGATGTCGGGTATATGAATACCTGCATTTACAGTCTGTGAACTGAGCCATGAAGTGCATGATGAGTGCTACACGAAGGCCCACTTGTGGCTTGCCTCTTCTTGTGCTTACTGCAGTGCAGCATCCCCACCTCCCCGCACTGCTGTTCCAAGGACGCCAGCCCAAGATCCCATCCAAAGGGCGCGTGAGGACCTGAACTCTGGGATCTGGTTCTGCAGGAGGGAGCTCGTGGGTTTTCACCTCACTCAGTGAGCTCCTAAACACCATTTGCAGCTCCCTTTAACACAGATGTATCTGACTCCTCAGAGTAAGGAGCCACTATTACAAACTTTACCTCAGAGGTACAAAGAGAAGAGAACAGGAACCTCATGTAAGCTCTGGTGCTACAGCACAGCCAAGCACATCTTGGGTTCCTGGGAAAGCAGCACCCACATACACTACTGAGTTTTCACAGCCACCATGGAATTGCAGTATGGGGGATGCTGCAAGGGAGATAACCCAAGCTTCCACAGCCCCCAGTCTTTTCCATCTGATTTGTGAAGCCACAAGGCAGGCTAGATCCCAATCTGGTCTCTAGTTCTGTTTAAAAGCCGAGTCCCCCAAACTCAGATCAGACAGAATACAGAAAGAACACAAAAGGAGACTAGTCAAATGCATCCTGACATTGCAGCAGATTGGAAACAATCATATTTCTCTGACCTCTTTGCCTTTAGCACAGTAAAAGCAAAAGTGTCCCATCATCCAGGACCCTCTGAAGTTGCCAGGGCCCTCCAAGTACCCTGCAAGCCCTAAGATGAACTAGATGTGCAACATCACCCTTGAGGCTCCCTCTAACTCTACCTCAACAAGTTTGTGTGCTGTTTAGGGACATGCAATTTCTCACATTACACAGACCCAGCAGACGGCAAAGTTGTTATCTTGGGAGTTTCACTTGGACGGATGCAGGTTTGAATCCCAGGTTTTGCTTCAGAGCATAACACAAGGTGCTCCAGGACATGATCCAGCTGCTAAAAGTCCTGCAGTGCAAAGCAACTTGCCAGCTCTACTTCCAAACCTGTCTGCACCAGTTTCAGTAGGAAATCAACTGGTCAGCAAACAAAGGGTCTGCACACCAACAGGCAAAACCAGCACGATCCTCTTGAGTGATGTAGGCATCTAGTACCTGGAGATCCTTCTACTCCAAAGGGGTTACATTCACTGTCAGCTCCACAGAGAGACAACCGACGCCCCAGTCCTTTCTGCCCTATTCATAACACACTGTCAGAAAAGGCTGCAGGGTGCTCTGCAGAGGCCTTTAGTTGTTTCAGTTACAGTAACTCTCTGAGCAGGGACAAGAACAGGTATATAATACAGGCTCTGAACTCGGGTATCTCTACTTTTAGGGCACTGCCTTCAAGCCCTCTTTCCTCGTGGCTTGACTCCCAAAAAATGACACCCTTGAAAAAATTGGGGCCCTCATCCTTGGGTCTCAGGGATGTTAAGTGGGGTCTAAGAAGCAGGAGCTCAGCAAAGGGACACTGTGTGCAGAGGATTCCAGGATGCATCCTTAAAAGAGAGCAACAGTAAAATCAAAAGGACTCTCAGCCACTTGGCTTGGTTCTCCTGCACAGATCTCCCACCTGGCAGTTGCAAAGGGGAGACGTTTTTTAACTGCATAGAAAATTAAATGGCTTTTGCATATTAAAAAAACACAGATGAAAACACAGTTACACCAGTTACCAAACAGTGGGCGGATGAGAGATCACCGTTTTATATTAGACAGACCCAGCTAGGTTGATTTGCCACGCTCCCGGCATTACAGCTTCACTGCCAACTGAGTGCCTGCACAGGCCAGGTACTGCCGTGCTCCCGCTGAGGTGGCATGCCCTGGAAGGAGGGCTGTGGTCCCAAGGAGGAGGCTGCAAGACGTCTGCTTTGTCCTCTCACTCCTTCAATGCTCACGCATCCCAGACCAGATGGGCGCACTGGGAAACAGGCCTCCGTCTGGAAAAGGATTCCAGTTTGTGGTTTCTTTACAACGTGGCTTCCACGCAATGTCACAGCAACAGATCGCTAGTTCCTTCCTATGGAGAATGGAAAGAGAGAGGTGAGTAGCAGCAAAGAGAAGGCTGCCCAGCACAGGAAGTGACAGCAGGGAATGCTCTAACACAAGTTCTGACTATAACAGGGCCCTTTATGCTCATAGGCAGCAAGACTCAGGGAGTTTCCCAGCGCTATTCCTGACACCATTCAAAGATCTCACCCTACTTTCACTCCCTCCAGATGCCACAGGAAATTTCTAGTCCCTAATTTATCTACAGTTATACAGAAGCACAATCAGTCACTGCTTCTCACTGACACAAGAAAGGTTTAAATGGCTATTGCCAGAGGTGGCAGGTCAACAAATGAAGTCTGAGCCCAAGCTCTCCTCCTAGCTGGAACGATACCTGGAAAAGACATGAAACTGATGGAGCTGATAACTTTTATTTGGCAGTTTCCCCCCCAACAATGGTTTGATTTCCACAATCTCCTGGTAGAGTGGATTCTGCCTTGCATTTCCCAGTGTTAAGTTCTGCTAACAGGGTTACTTGCTGCCCTGCATGCAAGGCTGGTATGTGAAGGACCAGAAGCCAGAGGAATGTCACCTCTGCAACAGCAGCAGGTACTAGCAGGATGCATGTCACTGTCTTGCACCGGTGTGGCCAGCCTGCATCCAGGTGGGGACTGCCTTCTACCAGTATAACTCATCCCAGGTCTGCCATCACAGGACAAGAGTTTAAGTCCCCCATCTCTCAGACCTTCATCAGCATCTGCTTAAGGGATTCTGGCTCTGGAAATGCCTGCCTCCTATTTGATTGACACTAAACCACGTATTTGCATGGAGCAGGACTCATACAGCCCAGCTATCAGGGCTCAGCTATAGGACGCAAACTGACAGCAACATCTTAGAAGCCCTCAAAACCACCCAGTCCAGAGAGAAACCAGTGCTGTGGTACCAGTGCTCAAACTGCACTTTCCCAACCCTTCCCACATCTGGCCCAGAAAAGAATGGCCGCTCATGAAGCATGGCTGCCAGGGTCAGACTAAGGGGATCAGGACCAGTCTGTACAATACAGCCACATGCTGCTTCACCAGATCTCCACACAAAGATGCCTGGGTAGCTCTACTAGGATCCAGGTCTAGATTTCTATTGGTCTACTGGCTGCTACATATGGAGGGTGCCACAATGACAAATTTAGAGCATCCAGACATGGCAGACCATGAGCTGTTGGTGGCTATCAATAAGGAAGAAATGGCAGGTGGCAGGCACACAGTGACTGCCCTTCTTGCATCCCTGTGTGATTACAACATATTCTTACCACCTCATGGCATGGTGTATGTGAACACACAAGGCAGGAAACATTTCCCAGCTTGCTTCTCTTCCTGCTTTGCCAGCTACTGCCCAAGCCTGTGTGTGAGACACAGCCAACTGTTTTGCAGTGCAGCAACTTTAAAGGCTTCGCAGCATCACCCCCTCCCTGACAAAGCCTTGTCCAATTGCCACAAAACTCACTTGTCCAGGAACAAATCCAGGGAATCCTGCTACAGCTCATTTCAAGAGACTCTCCTCCAAGCAGGTCTGAATTAAATGGTACCAAGAATATTTTTACATTCATTATGAGATCCAAATGGGTTTTCAACATGTGATCAATGGGTCCACAGAATCCTATCCCCAGTGCTTTCCATCTGGCCAGCGGCCCTGCCATCTGCAGCAATCATTTTGCTTCATGCCTCGTTGTCATCCCAAACCTCCAGGTAACTGCATCCACTCCAGCCACGAGGCCCCACCTGAGAGCTGCCCCTGCCCCACAGCATTTCAGAGTCCAAAGTCCCATCGATCCCCGTCAGCATGCAACTCCACAACTGGAGAGATGGGAGCACTGCAGAGCATCAGCCATGTTCTGCCCAGTGGAAAACCTTTGGCACCAGCACTGACGATTTATCTGGAAGATAAAGAAAATGTAATGTAGCACAAGCAGCAGGGTTCATAGTGCATGTGATAAATAATCTAAGACACACAATTTCCTCTAGGCTTCTAAATAGGGAGGGCAAGATCTTTACAAGTAACACAGGCCTTTCTGAGAACACAAGTTTCCTGCCAGCAGTGACTGCAAAACTGGGACACAGTTGTTAGACACTGGAAGGCAGGCTGGAGGACAGGAGGACAAGTGCACAGGCAAAGCCTGACAGCACAGCAGAACACAAATTGCAGCCTTGGGTTAGAAATGCACTGGAACAAGTACACACATAGGAGGAGCAAATGAATAGACCATGGAGACTTGTGGCTCGGTATCAGGGCAGCTACCTTGCTTCCTGCCCCGGTGGGCACTTCACACAAAGCTCAACAGCCCACCATCACTGAAGCTATCCCTCCAGCAGGATGAGCATATTTTGGGGTGAAAAGATACTGAACAGAGAGCAGCATCCAAACTACTTTGAGATACTGAAGGGAAAGTAATAGGCATTCGCATGCAGCATACTAGCAGCCACCAGCAAGACACTTGGCTTGCTTCTCTAAGCTCCCTGCCAAATTCCCCTGTGGCACTCTGAGAAGAACAGATCACGGCTGCACTCCTATTCTGCAAGAAAACCTATGCATCAAGAAGCCAAGGCACTGTCTGGTTTTGTCAATGTTGTTCCATATTTGTTCCCGACACAACACAACTCTGTTTTCCCAGCACATCCCTACTTTGTGGAGTGAAGCACATGCAGACTATTAATACAGAGGAGGGCAGAGCTTCTGTCCAGAGAGACCTCACCAAATTGGCAGACTGGGTGAACAAGTGATGTGAAATTCACCCAGGACAAGTGCATAACCCTATACCTGGAACAGAGCAAGCCCATGCACCGCCACAGCCTGGGATCCAGCTGGCTTTGGATGTAGTGGAGAACATGTTGACCACAAGCCAGCAGTGCATCAGTGACAATGAAAGCCAAGATGTAATAAAGGAGCCTCAGATGGGACAGAAGGAAAAATGTTCAATCACAGCAGCACGGTGTAATTCTGTAGTCCAGAGATGAGGTGGTACCTCCATCCTTGGCAGTCATCAGCCCTCGCCTATACAAGGTCCCAAGCAACCTGACGCAGTTGTAAGGGTGGCCCTGTTTGGAGCAGGGGGAGCACAGAGACTTCTTGAGTTCTTCACCTAAACCTGCCCATGACTGTGTTGTCTCTTGATCTGCTCTGACCACTATGTGTATCTTGCATCAGCAACAACACAGCTTAGGGAACACTTCAACCCATTTCACTATACCTCTTATCCTTTGAGCTGCCTATATCTACAGGAGTTCCCAGGCTGTGGGGCTGCTCCCTTCCAAGAAAAGTGCTTAATGAGGACATGTGTTATGTAGGCTTTCTGGTGTCTACTGAGAGGGAAATGGGGGTCTGCTTTCAGGTCTCACTTGGAACAAGGGCTGATCACAGTAGGAGTGGGGGGGTAAACCAAGGCAACATTAACTCGCTCGCTGCCATTCTTCGGACAGATGATCTCCGTCAGTCCCTCTGGTCTCGGCTGACTCAGCAGTTCTCCTGTGAATAGGGGAAAAAAGGAAAACATTTAAGCATCAGCAAGGCAGCTTTTGCAATTTTTGCCTTTAACATGCCCTTCCCCTCTGCCTCACTAGGTAAATATTCATGACCAATGCAAGTGAGCACTGTAAGAAGCCTTACTGGTCCTTCAACCCAAGCAGGTCTCATCTGTGTAACCACGGCGAATGTCCCGCTGAGTACAGCTTGGAGACATGCTGCTGCACGGAAAGGTGACATCTGCCATCATCCCTGTCTCTGCTTTGAATCAGCGCACACAGACTTGAGAGCTCCTTAGGGATTCATATCACCTATATGGAACCTAATGAAATGGAGGTTTTAGGAGTAGGTGTTTTAATTACGCTTTGGGGCAGACTGAATGCAAACTTCTGGATCCCATCTCCATGAAAGGGAAGAAGCTGACCTGCAGCATCATCAGTAAATCAGGACACAGATACAAGCCTTATTATTCACACCCGTATCCTACAGCTACCAACACCCACAAAGCTACCCAGAAAGCAGCTGTCTTCCAGTTTAAGCAGAATGATGCTACAAGGACCCTGCCAAGACCACCTTCTTTGACATGGACCAGAAAGAAAATAGTTTGAAAGCACTGCTCAGAATGATTTTTGTATCACTTACACATTTCTCCTCTAAGAAACTCTAGGAAGGACCTCAAACAAGCCACAGACAAGCATGCTTGACCTTTTCTGAACCTGTTCTGTCCCTGAGCAACCCTGGCCATTGCAGCTGTCCAGCCATTGCTCCCGTACTGCAACTTCTAAGCTGGAGCTAGCTAGGAGCTGGAGAGACACTGCTGTTCTGCAATGGCTGGCCAGCTGCAAGGTGCATCTCTTTGCTACCAGAACAATATTTAGAAGCAGGTAAAAATACTCAAGAGGATTCCCTAATATCCTGTCATGGGTTCAGCAGCAGCAGTCATTTTTCTCCTTGGTAGCTGGAGCAGCGCTGATAACGCCAGTGTTTTCAGTTACTGC
>JARCZZ010009800.1:0-11952 GCA_030323915.1 Brotogeris chrysoptera | reverse complement strand
GGTTCGGTTGATACGCTGGAGGGAAGGAATGCCATCCAGAGGGACCTTGACATGCTTGTGAGGTAGGCTGATGCCAATCTGATGAAGTTTAACCAAGACAAGTGCAAGGTCCTGCACCTTTGTTGGAGCAATCCCAGTCATAGCTACAGGTTGGGCAGAGAAGAGATTCAGAGCAGCCCTGTGGATAAGGACTTGGGGGTGTTGGTTGATGAGAAACTTAACATGTGATGGCTTCAGCGTGGGCTCACAGCAAAGAAAGCCAGCCATGTCCTGGGCTGCATCAAAAGAAGGGTGACCAGCAGGTCAAAGGAGGGTCAAAAGGCCCCTCTACTCTGCTCTTGTGAGGCCTCGCTTGGAGTACTGTGTGCAGTTCTGGTGTCCCCACATAAGAAGGACATGGAGCTGCTGGAAGTCCAGGGGAGGGCCACGAGGATGATCGTACCAGGAGGCTGGAGCACTTGCCATATGAAGAAAGGCTGAGAAAGTTGGGGCTTTTCAGCCTGGAGAAGAGAAGGCTGCACAGAGACCTCGTAGCAGCCTTCCAGTATCTGAAGGGGTCCTATAAGGATGCTGGAGAGAGACTCTTTACCAGGGGCTACAGTGAGAGTACAAGGGGTAACGGGTTCAAACTGAAACAGGAGAAGTTTAGGTTGGATATAAGGAAGAAGTTCTTCATTGTGAGGGTAGTGAGGCACTGGAATGGGTTGCCCAAAGAAGTTGTAAATGCTCCATCTCTGGCGGTGTTCAAGGCCAGGTTGGATAGAGTCTTGGGTGACATGGTTTAGTGTGAGGTGTCCCTTCCCATGGGAGGGGAGTTGGAACTAAATGATTTTAAGGTCCTTTCCAACCCTAACTATTCTATGATTCTATGATTTTTTTTTTATTATGCTCAGCTAATATTAATTATCACCCTTGTAATTGTAGATTTTTGGGATTTGTATATAGCAGTTCTTCATTCATCTTGTCAGCTATCTTTATTATTTTCGAAGTCTCATTTATATCCTTTCTCAGTCCTCATGTTGCCAAATTGAAGAATCTCATGTTTTCTTAGTTTCTCATCCTAAATGCTCCATTAACTGAATCATTTTAGTTGCCCTTCTATGTACCTTAACTATCTCATTTCTGCAGTCCCAAGAAACAGAAAACAGCTGTGGGATGCACACAAGACATGAACATACTTGTGCTAGTAATGTGGGCACACCATAGTTTGGTTTATGCACTCTGAACTCAGAGTTCAAAATGCAGAAGTGTATTGATCATTGTGTTCTTGCTTGCTATGCAACTGTTGATTCTTTCCTTAATGTGGTCAGTGTGGTTATCCAGGGTGGATTTATATCCACAAAATTACTTCCAAGATAACCATAAAAATTGAAATTTTCTATGAAGCATAAACTCAACAGAGGATGATATTTTTATGACTTATCATCTTCATGTTTCCTATTAATTTCTCCATATTTCATGGGATATAAACTACCAATCTGTCATTTTTTTTCTAGGGCAAAATGATTTTATCTTCCTTCCCCTCCTTCTGTTGTCCTTTCTGTTTAACAGGAATTGTCTATTCCACTTTACAGTCAGAGATGGTTTTTCTGATGCACAGTTAATTTTTGTGTTACTGTTTTCTTCCCCTTAGGTTCTATGCTTTTTTAGTCTAGCTTACATGAGACAAAAATGAAAATTCTTAACCATTTTTGCCTTCAGAGTTGCTATATATTTTTAATATTTGCAGTAGTATTTATCTTTAATTATACAATATAAGCATTCTCCATATTTCTAATGGAACAAGTAGATTACCATTCATTCTGAAGCTTTCATTTCAGAGTGAAATATTAATAAATTCCAAAATAATAAGGGTTTTTTAAGTAATAGAAAGCACACAAGAAAGCAGAACAATAATATAATTTTCATTGAGCATGTGATTTTACACATTAAATGTAATTATAGTGTCTTTCACTGTCTTGCTTTTTCTTGTTTTATCTACTATTAAAAATTAAATTATATTTTATGTAGATGGCACAGTAAATGAGCCAGACATGTCTGCAAATTTCTGTCCTGATCATAAAGCACCCATGGTACTCTTCTTGGACCGTGTCTATGGTATTAAGGACCAAAGTTTCCTCCTTCACCTACTGGAAGTTGGATTTTTACCAGATTTAAGAGCCTCTGCTTCATTGGATACAGTAAGTATTTTACTATGGAGTTCAGGTTCAGTGGCTGAACATAGTGGCTCCATAAGTGTAAAAAATGTAATTTCTAGTTAAAACAGCTATTAAAAAAAAAAAAAAAAGATAATGTAGGCTTGCTGTAAAGACAAACAGTAATAATTCAGTTACTATTAATTTTGGTTGTTTAATTACAACCTAATTAATAATTAATGCTTATGATCTTAAGCATTCAGTGCCACTTTATGAATCAAGAGTACAGTATAGTTTAGAAACTTTCAATAGAGGCTTACATTAATTATACAGAAGGTACATTTTGTATACTGTAATAGGTCTACTGATTACTTTTATTGTGTCCTTCCAAGAGTCACAATGAAAACTCATATATGTGTAGATATGAAGAAATGAAGTGAGATCAAAAGTGCTACTTAATGCTTTGTGGTTTTTGCTAACCTGTTTAAATAAAGAAGATGCATATTATATTTATTTTTTTTTGCTCCTATTGGTTCAGAGTACAGTGGGGCAAGAGATGGGTGATAAGTGGATGACTTGGATTTTATCAATTGAAGAAAAAAAAAAAGCTTTTGTCCTCATGTTGTGAACATATATAATTTTAGCTCTCAGTCACTAAGGGGACTTCAGGAGTATTTAATTATTCTGTTTTATAGACTTCATATCTAGTAACCTTTATTCTGTATGGTGCTAACAGTCATTTACTACTTCATACAGGTTTCTCTAAGTACCACAGAGGCAGCTCTTGCGCTAAATAGATATATTTGCTCAGCTGTGTTTCCATTACTCAAAAGATGTGCTCCCCTCTTTTCCGGAACAGAGCATCATGCCTCTCTGGTTGACTCCATGCTTCACACAATATATAGGTTATCCAAAGGACGTTCCCTTACAAAAGCACAAAGAGACACTATTGAAGAATGCCTGCTTGCTATTTGCCAGTACGTATTATACCTTCTGTACGAATTGATTTCTTTTGTGCAGTATATGTATTTTAGGAATTTCTTTCTTTGTGTATAATGTAGAAATAAGATTATTTTATTCTCGTGCGAAATAAATTACCAGAACGCATGATAAGATTTGTTTTTTCCTAAGAGAAAACTTTCGATTTTTCCATTATGGTTACTGCATTACACAAACTGTCTTGTTATGAGCTTTATGGTGATACAGGGTAAATTCTGATTATTTGTGAAAACAAAACCCCAGTAATACCAAAAGTATTATTGCAAGTCTGACAGTACATATGTGTCAGGGAATTAAAGGATCGATGTCTGTGGTTCTGATTGTGGCTTGAAAAACCTTGGCTGTAGTTTAAAAAAAATAAATAAATAAAAAGGAGAAGAAAAACTACCTCCCACTCTCCAAATCCTAGAACTGAACACTGAAGACATATCAAAAACTGAAATGTAGATTTGCCAACTGAATCATAATTCTTGATCTTTGTTGTAAACTGTAGTGCTACTTGTCTGGGCAGTGGACTGTGAAATTAGTAATGCAGTGTGCATTTTCAATTTGTGCATAGCACTGGGCCCCTGCCAAAAAAGAGGGTAGAGTGGAAATTGAGAAGATTTGGAAAAGCCCAGAAAAAAAGGGATCAACATAAGGAATAATTTTGCTCCTTTGGAAACAGTTTAGGAGACCAGTAATCTTCAGCCTGAAAAAGTGATGACTGAAAGGGAGATATGAAAGAAGTGGGTTTATATTGATTTTTTAGTCTATTGATCACTGAAATTAAATAGCTAGAAAAAAAACGCTGAGTAATTTATTCATTCTTCTAGTTGAGATTTATTTCTTACAAGAATAATTATACTGTATTTTCCAGATCAGTTAGCAGTGTGTTGTTGCTTTTAGTTTCATATCAGAAACCATTCTGTTAGGGTGATATTCTGTTTCTTTTGCTCACATTGTTCTGTGTATTCTGAAAAATATCCAGCACCCTTCCCTCTGCTGCTGTCTGACACAGTCATACATGTTGTCTGCTCACCTAAGAGAGTCCAGAAGTAGCATATCTTTCTGTGCTACATTATTCTATATGTAGATGAGGCATAGCGAGGTTCCTTAAGCACAAAATACATTTATGAGTGATTTGAATTCCAGTATGCAAATTTTTACTGGACTGTATGAACTTCACTAAGAACTTCATTTTTTTTTAAATTACAGCCACTTACGTCCCTCTATGCTACAACAACTGTTGAGAAGGCTAGTTTTTGATGTGCCCCTACTCAATGAATACTGTAAAATGCCTCTCAAGGTAAATGCTTTACTTTCTGTACATATATTCTGCATTACTTACTTCATGATAGTCTGTTGTCGTTATGTTTTTAAAGAACAGAATGGGGTGGGGTGAAGCACAGGCTTTTCCCCAGAGAGATGGTTTAAAGGGTGTACTGCAGGCATCTTAAACTTTTTACCGGAATCTGTCATGTCCTGTTTTATACCATTTCATTGTCTGTTTTTATCCTATGAACTAATCTGTACTCACATGGTGACAATCCTGAAATATTGTAATTTTGCTACTCCCTGTCATGTCTGAGAATCCCACGGCAGCAGCTGGGAATAATAAAGCTTTATACTTTCAGAGTATGGGCTCTACTGCTCTCCCAGAAAACAAAAGAAAAAGAGGCCATTTTTATGAATCATTAGAAATGAAGAAACAGAAATGAATAATGGTACTTATTGCCATGGGTTCAGCAGCAGCAGTCATTTTTGTGATTTGTGTTATACCTTAGTTACTAAACTGTTCTTATCTCAACCTATGGAAGTTGCATTTTTTTTTTTCGATTCTCCTCCCCATCCCCCTGGGACTGGGGGGAGAAAGAGGGGGAGTGAGTGAGTGAGAAAAACTGCGTGAATTTTAGAGGCTTAAACCACGTCAGTTCTTTTTGGCACCCAATGAGGGGCACGAAGGGTTGAGATAACAGCAGCAGGTAACTAAGGTATAACACAAATCACTGCTGCTACCATCAATAATAATACAAGAGAAATACATGGAAAAAGAATACAACTGCTCACCAAGCCCGACCCAGCCACTGCACCCCCCAGCAGCGAACCCCCCGGTCCAAAGCGCCAAAAACCTGACCACGCCATGCACCCCCCAGTCCACCACCACCACCACACCCTTCCGGGTCTCTCCTCTCCGTCTTCACATCCCGGACATGACATGCTGTGGTATGGAATAACCTCTTTGGTCAGTTTGGGTCAGGTGTCCTGTCTCTGCTTCCTCCTGGCTCCCCCTCCTCCCTGGCAGAGCGTGAGACTCAGAAAGTCCTTGGCCAGGCAAAACACTGCCAAGCAGTAACTGAAAACACTGGTGTTATCAGCGCTGTTCCAAGGCCCATAATCCAAAACACAGCGCTGCACCAACTACCAAGAAGGAGAAAAAATGACTGTTGCTGATGAACCCATGACACTTATGTAGCTGTTTAAATAGATAGTGGCAATCCAGAGTTCACTAACCAGTGTGTTATTTTGTTAAGTACTGATGTTTTATGTGCATTTTTTTCTTGAAAATTCTAGCTTCTGACAAATCACTATGAGCAGTGCTGGAAATATTATTGTCTGCCTTCAGGAATGGGAAGCTACGGAATTGCAGCAGAAGAAGAATTACATTTAACTGAGAAATTATTCTGGGGAATATTTGATTCCTTGTCTCATAAGGTAATACTTTAATGCACATTACAGTATGGGGTGACTAGAAAAGCATTACAATGATAATTTGTTGTGCCATGTGCCTGTTTATCAGTACATTCACCTAATATAGGGGATATGGCAATGAATGCTTTTAAAGAAGCAACTTTCTAATGAAGAATTGAATACCGAATCTTGAAAGATTCTCTCCAAACTAATGAAATGTAACACATTTGTCTTGATACACCCACATAGCTTTACACTAGTAATGAAGCAGATCGGTTGCTGTGCTAACAAGTTGCTGTTGTCGCCTCTCCTGTTTTAGCTCTCCTAAACTTTTAAAAACACCTTTTACTGACAGAAAATTAATTTTAAGAAATGTATGTGTATGCTTGTCAAATGGTGTATGCACAGTAAATCTACATTGTTTGCAAACATAAACTTTTTTGGGTTTTTTGGGGGGGATTTTTTTTGGTTTTTTTTTTTTTTTTTTGGTGGATTTTGTTCGTTCGTTTTCTGGTTTTTGGGGGTTTTTTGGGGTTTTTTGTTTTGTTTTTGGTTTGGTTTGGTTTTTTTTAAATCTAGTATTCTGGTTATTGCCCAGCTTTGGAAATATAATGCAATTTTCTTAGAAATATTTTTTTTCCATTTTCTTGTTCAAAACTGTGATCCTGGGATTTTTTTTCACTTGCTTATTTTTTCTCTGAGTTAGACATAGTTGCATTTCTGATAGGAGAAATGCCTTACTCAGTTAAAACTTTTTTTGCCTGGTTGGGCTCAAAAATCAGGTTCTTGCTATGAAACAAACAACAAATTTTTCATAGCATTTCTGTGAATTTCTGTTTGAGTTCTTATTGACGGATTTAGGTGGTTGTTTTTGTAGTCGTTCTGATTTATAGTATCAGTCTCTGCATTATTCTAAAATTACTTTTTAAGCCTTATTTGCATTTGATTCTGGTGACATTTATCTCTCTCACTGCTGCCACAAGTGCAGAGTGCCAGGAAGGACAGATGCAATAAAATGTTTCCAACTAGTGCATCTTGGCTTTTTACAGATAAATGAAGATGATATGTTTCTGCCTATGTTGATGGCCCTCTAATAGTTTTTTCATATTTGTCTAAATGATCATAGTTGTTGCGTAAATCTGCAACAAAACTAGAGGAAGTTAAAACCTTGAAATTTTAAGCATTCTGCTTGCTTTGATATAAACATGAAAATACTTGCAGATAAAATTATAAAGGATCTTAATATTATGAATATATATATGATGGTATAATATACTTTCAGCATTTTCTTAACACAAAGTAGTCATTCAGATTTATAGAAGCATGTAATCTTTCTAGTAATGAAGCAAGAGAAATATTTTTGTGATGTATTTTTTTTTGGTAGAAATGATTGGCATCTGTGTTGTAACATCAAAAAGATGCCTGACCTATCTGAGCAAGATTTATGAAAAAATTATAATAGCATCAAACTCTTGCACTGTAGTGTTCATCAGTAGATCTTAAAGCCCTTTAAGGCTATATCATTATGTGCATTTTATGGCTAGGAAATCTAAAAGTGAAGTGATTTTTATTTATCCTGAGCATACTAAGAATGTTGTTTCAAAGCTGGAAGGAGAAGCTTGGCCTACTGTGATCTGCTGCCACTTCCTCTACCGCATGTTTTTTTATGGTTTAGTGTGTAATAATTGACCTCAAATATGTTTGATGGCAAGTTGCTAAGGATATATTCTTCAAATGTGATTCTCATATTTTTATATATCAAGTACATCTGTGTGCTTTCTTAAGCTAAAATGACTATTCAGAAGAGCAAATGCACCTCTTAGCAGGACAATTTTGAAAAATAATGAACCGACTTTGCTAAAGTAAAACACAACCTCCTTTAAGCAGTATGATTTAAACTGAAAGAGATTACAGGAAAAGAGGAAGAAATTACAGTGGCTTCTGTAGCTAACATTGCAATTAGTTATTTTGTAACTGAAGCTGTATTTCATAGATGGCTGTACTTCTATAACTAGGCAAACAGTAAGGCCTCTTGCTAGCCCAAAGAAAGCTTAAGGGTCATGCTTGTATTGTATATACTTATAAGAGTGCCAGCATACTGTTACGTTAATTTGAGTAGTCTTTAAAATGTATCAAATTGGGATCAAGAAAAATAGATGTCGTGCAGGAATAATTTTGCTCTATGCTTAATTTTTAAATGTGCTTTACAGTTTGTTTGCATCTTCTAATATTTGGACGTATGGCTGCTTGGTTTTCACTAACATTTTGCATGTTTTTCTGTTGGATTTTCCAACCAGTTCCTATCTCTCCTGCAGAAGTATGATCCAGAGCTCTTTCGAATGGCTTTGCCTTGTCTAAGTGCTATAGCTGGTGCCTTGCCCCCTGATTATTTAGATACACGAATTAAGTCAACTTTGGAAAAGCAGACTTCACTGGATCCAGAAGGAAATTTTGATCCCAAGCCTGTCAATACAGCAAAGTGAGTCATATAAATCATAGTAATTTTCTGTCCTTAAATATTGTTGTACTATTCCTTATTAACAATTTTTCTCCTCTGTAGGAAAAGTTTGCTAGTCACTGGCTTTTTAATGATACTAGTACCTTTCAGAAGTAGCGTAGGGATTTTTGCTTCCTCCTGCCAAATACTTCACTGCGATATATCCTGTTTACTTGATATAAAACATCTTCTTCTCAGCACTGTGTGGACATTCAGTATTTCCCTGTTATATGTGCAGGCTACATAGCAAATTCCATACTTCTTATCTACTTTATGCCAAGTAATTCAAATGTTTGAGATACGTACACTTGTAATACGTTTGATGCTGTCATTATTTAGATTGTGCTTATGACAAATGGTACAAGATCACTAAAACTTGGTGATTCAGTTGGCCTATTGCCCAATTTTTATAAAATCCTCATTTCTGAGAACTGATCTCAGTCTGATACTGCAATATAAACAGGTCATGTGTGATGATTTAATAGAGACTTGGCCTTCCTAGTAATCTTGTGTTTTTAAAAATCAGATTTCTAATATGTTTATATTTAAGAACTGAGGATTGCTAGTTGATTCTTGCTATTAAAGTCTTGCCTTTGCATCATTATGCAATGAGAAACATCCATACAAATATTATCCTGTGTTAAGAATTGTCAAGAAAAATACCTGTAGGTTATGGTGAAACAGTGTTTTCTTTTTTTCTTGTAATTTCAGTGTCTAATAAGTGCAACAGTTATGTATTTGAAGATTCCCCATAAATGCCATTATAGCTCTTTGGTTTGCAGCATTTCTTCTTAAGAAAATGGAATGGCAAAGCCAAATGTCTTGCCTTTGTGTGGAAGTGAAGCATTCTGATTAGTGCTGTATTATACTGACATTTTTTTCATAAATCAGACTGCAGTAGCTTATGATTGAATGACCATACTCTCCTTTGTTTGCAGCCTTGTACTTCCTGAAAAGTTGGAGTATATTGTCAGCAAGTATGCTGAACATTCCCATGATAAATGGGCCTTTGATAAGGTAGGAATTTTTTAATACTGGCAACTGTCAGGAAAGGGCTAGTTAATAATACCTGGTATGAATATTGTAAGAAAATGGCAGAGTTTAACTGATAGGCCCTTGCTCAGAATGTATTAATGTCTGCATAATTAGGGATATGTGGAAGAAATCTTTTGCTCAAGAAAATGCACTGAAATTTGTCATTTTTTCAAAGTGGGCGAAATTTATTATGACAAATATCTGAGGGAAATGAAAAGGGGGCACTGGCTTTGGTTTTGTTTGTTTGTTTTTGTTAATAAGATTGTATAGATTTTACCTTCATTTTTCTTGGTAATGATATTCTTTGACTGGGAGGCAGAGATTCAATTTTACTGCAGCAGCTCTGTGGTCTAATAGTGTATCTGGGAAGTCTAATGTCCTTTTTTTTTTTTCAGAAAATGAATCTTTAAGAAGGCTCTTCTTCTAATTTTCCAAGTGCTCTGTCACTGTGTTGTGTTTCTGTTTCACTACTTCAAAATAGCTACATGATGAGACAATATATACTAAGTGGTATCTCTTTTTAATGTTTCAGTGGAACATTTAAAAAAGGCCTTTTTACTGTTACATTTGCAAATATATTTTACTGTTAATAAACATAACATTCAGAGTTAAATTTGAGCAAAATGAAGTTTGGTGGAGCTGACAATAGTTTTTCATAACTATGTTGGAAATTTTCTGATATTGAACTAATTAATTCAACCCAAGTAGGAATTTTAAATGTCTTTCGTTCATGGAAAAAATGGAATTTGGGTTAAGTAACTTATTGTAACTATTAATAAAAAAATAACAATTTTATAGAACACTTACATAAAAACAATTCTGTTGTTGTGTGGGTCTATGTATGCAAATTTGTAGAGAAAGATATATATATACACACAAGGATATAAATATGCATACACTTATCTCAACCCATAAATTTCAAGTAGTATTGTTTGATGCAAAAGATTCAATAAAGTTACATTCTTTAGTGCTCGAGCTGTTAACGTTATATTTTCTTCTCTGTGTTGCTGACTTCAACCTCCCAGAGAATAGACACTTTCTTTACCTTAGCTAGTACCGTCTTCATGCTTGAGTCCACTTCAAAAGGAGCAGTGTGTTTTGGGCTCAGAACTGATTTCATGAGACCTACTACTCATAGGTGGCATCTAATTTGTCAGGGCCATGTTTTATTCCAATGTATCTACAAATGGATGCATGCTTTTATAGCAGAAATTTCTGTGGCACTGAGTAGCTATTGGACTAGATTAGCCATTCAGTGCAACAAAGTAAACTGGACAATTTGCCATTACTCAGCTATGTTGTTCTCATCTTATTTCAGTGTATTTATTTTGCTTTCAGACTAATAGTGGGTGGAAGTACGGTGTTTCACTTGATGAAAATATGAAGACACACCCATTAATAAGACCTTTCAAGACTTTAACTGAAAAGGTAATAGAGGAAATTTCAGCTGCATTAATAGAAAATTGATTGATTTGTGTACTTTTTAAAGTCCATTTCAAATACGTGCCGTAAGAGACAAATTAGAATTCTTACAAATAATTCTTACAAGAATTCTTGGAATTCTTGTTGCTGTTAAGAACAGAAACATTTATATGCTTAAGTAGTTGTCTGGATAATCTTACACAGGGTCTTGTATAATCTGCTTCTGTTAGGCAGTCTTTCTAGGCCTGAGCCAATTTGTATTCAGAGTATCAATAGCACAGGATTTTCAGGCCTTTGTGGATGAGGAATGACTGGCAGCAACTCCTGGGTTTTCAGATAAAAGTGTAATTTAACATAGCTGAAGGCAATTTTGTCTTCAAGGAAGATGGTAGAAAAATTTAAAGAAAGTGTAGAAGATACTTCAGTAGAAAAAGGGGAAACATATTTAAACTATTTTAAATAAACTTTCATTTGAATTTCTTGACTAGACATGAATATCTTCTAGTTGTCAGAACAGTGGACTGATTTGAATTCTGTTACATATTTTTCAGTGAATCATTGGGTGACTCATAAGTCAAGTATTTGTCCCTTTTTACCAAACTTTTCCTGTTCAGAAAATGGAGATGATAAAAAAACAAGAGGGATTCAAAATGTTAAATTTCCCAAGGTTTGTAAATTGCTTTGAAATCTTTGGAGAGGAGCTGAGGAATTGTTGGTTGAGTTGTTCTTAAAACAGTTCAAAGAGATTTTTCTGAATTGTCTCAGATTAGACCTTTTGAACATGTCATGGTTTAAGCCTCCAAGCCACGAGTTTTACTCACTCACTCACTCACTCCCCCCTTCTTATTCCCCCAGTCCCGGGAGCATGGGGAGGAGAATCGAGAAAATGCAACTCACACAGGTTGAGATAAGAACATTTTAGTAACTAAAGTATAACACAAATCACTACTGCTACCACCAGTAATACAAGAGAAATACAAGGAAAAAGAATACAACTGCTCACCAAGCCCGACCCAGCCACTGCACCCCCCAGCAGCGAATCCCCCACAGTACCAAAAACCTGACCATGCTATGCACCCCCAGTCCACCACCACCACCCCCTTCCGGGTCTCTGCTCTCTGTTTGCACATCCTGGACATGATGTGCTGTGGTATGGAATAACCTCTTTGGTCAGTTTGGGTCAGGTGTCCTGTC
>JARCZZ010009798.1:20732-33062 GCA_030323915.1 Brotogeris chrysoptera | reverse complement strand
TAAGGGTGATGAGGCACTGGAATGGGTTGCCCAGGGAAGTTGTGAATGCTCCATCGCTGGCGGTGTTCAAGGCCAGGATGGACAGAGCCTTGGTTGGCATGGTTTAGTGGGAGGTGTCCGTCCCTGCCCATGGCAGGGGGGTTGGAACTGGAAGATCTTAAGGTCCTTTCCAACCCTGACTATTCTATGATTCTATGTCTTGTAAAGGCCACAACAGTGAAGCACAATTCTTAAAGGAAATTTGATTTTAGTTAGAACTGTTTGGCTTCTGTTTTTTCCCGTGAAGGGAAATGGACTCCTAACATGATTGTCAGGGGCTGAAGCCAAAAGGATTGTAACTCAGTTGAAAGGTGCAGAAGGAAAGTCGATGATCCATTTCAATAGTAAGTGCAGGGAGAGTTGTTGTGGTTTACCTAAGTGGTTGAGATGGAAGAGTATTTTCTAACCCTTTTATAGTTGTGAGCTGTATGTTGGATATGACTCTTGGAAAGTGCTCATAGCAACAGAGCATGTAAGAATACTTGCCTATAGCTGCATCGGTAGCTTCAATATACATAAGCAAATGTTCAGAAGAAAAGGTAACAGTAAGCAAGAAAGGCAAACATGAGAGGTGAAGGAGAACTGTTACTACTATTACTCCTGCTGCTAATGTTCTAGGTGCTGTATAGTGGACCAGGGGAAATCCCTGTGGTGAAGAATACTTGATGGCCCCAGTAATGCATTGCAGGCCTGTGAGTGGTGGCCAGGAAGAGCTTTTTGATTTGAGAATTGTGTATATTTGTGCCAAGAGAAGCTTTCTGGCATAATTGCTAAAAGAAGGGCCTGGTGATGCAGATATGTTTGTAATGCTCTTTGTGGCCGGAAGTTTTGATGTGCTTGATTCTTCTTCTTTGTTTACCTTTAAACCTTACTGGGAACCTTTGGATAGTTGGAGGTGCTCATTCAGTGAAGGAAATGGCATTGCCTTTGGAGCAGCTCTTTGCTATGTTGTTGCCAGGATCATTTCTGGGTGTTTTTTTTCATCTGAAAGGATGTTTGAAGGAATAGGAAAAACCCCAAGAATGATCTTTGAGTCCAGCATCTGTCATAGGGAAACCTGGGAGGGAGGGTCCTGTGCTGGAGTCTTGTCTCCACAGCAGGAGGTGTGCACCATAGATACAGGTCTTGCAGTAGAGGTCTGCAGTGACCTCGTCAGAAGTGGGGTGTAACTGGAGCCCTTGGTTGTGGGGAAGTGGAACAGTGTAAGTGAGTGGTCAAGAGTAGCGAGCATCATGAGTGTCAGCCAAAGAATGTGTAAATGCAGATGTGTACCACAGAGATGATGGAATTAAGAGTCTGGTTTAAAATAGAAGGGCTATTCCCAAGAACACAGATCAGGAGAGAGGAAATGAGCTCTGATTCCATCTGGGCAGCTCAGAGACGTGGCAGTATTTACAGACATGTTTAAAGCTGATGACTTGCTGAAGACAAACACTTTAAACCCATAGTTGGGCAAAATTGATTGCATATTTAATAGAAGTATGCACTTTTCACTATTGGTTGTAAGGTACAAAGAAAAAATGCATGATTTAAGCTTGTTTTGACGTTGCCAAGTTGAGTTGGTGGCTCTTACTTCTCCAAAGCCCTAAAGCTTTTCTTTTAGCTTTTCCTGGAAAAGCAGAATATATGGATATTTACATTTTGCCACAGTTAAGGCTTGCAACTGCTAGCAGCTGCAGTGTCAAAATGGTTTTGAATGGGTCATTGGTTTGGATGTTCTCTTTGCCTATGCCTTCATTTTCATAATTGTCGTTTTAACAACTGTTTTCCATTTGGCTATAGAGTTGTTTTCCTGACTTGCTGGTCCACCACAGTGCAGAGGCAGCCCAAATTGACCTATGGACCTCACCATTGGTGGCAGGAGTATTGAGATGCACACACTGGCTACAGAGTATTCATTTCATTCTTCAAACTGTGTCACATGAAGAAAGAAAAATCCCTGTGTGCTCTGTTGTCCTCGGAAATCAATTCACCATTTGAGACTTGTGCCAAGTATAGGACCTGATGTTTGAAACGCTGCTCAATTGTATGATTTACTTTAGCAGTGTTCCAATTGTTGGAACCGAATGCCTTGAGTTAAGATGTATAAAGCTTGGAAGAGGTTTGCTCTTGAAATGAGGAGGAAGTTGCTTGCGTTTTAATGACAGTAAACTGTTCTGTTCTCAGGGCACAGGTGCAGCAAGTTTTGATGAATTTGGGAATTCAAAGTACCAGAATCGCAGAACTATGAGCAGCTCTGATCGTGCAATGATGAATGCTTTTAAAGAGATCACCAACATGGCAGACAGAATCAACCTCCCTAGAAATATAGTTGTAAGTTCATGTCTCCCTTCCTTAAATCGTTCTGACATTGACTTAGTTAGCATAATCTAATGAGCGCATGCATTTTTGATACTATTGCTAATTAAATGGCCTTGAGTTAAATTTAGTCTTCTTGCATTGAAGGATCGAACAAATAATTTATTCAAGCAAGTGTACGAGCAAAAGAGCCTGAAGGGAAGGAGTAATGATGCCATTGCTTCTGCTTGTCTCTACATAGCCTGTAGGCAAGAAGGTGTTCCAAGAACATTTAAAGGTAAGTTTTTGGTGATACAGATAGTATTTTGCTATGAGTAAAGGTCCAGTTACTGTCACTGTAGGAGGTTGGTTTTCTCATTCCTAGACTTAGTTGAATTGGCTTTTCTGAGCTATAGCTCCCTTTTTGGGGAGGGAGGGAAGGGAAAGGAAATGTGTTACACTTGTGGAGTAGTCTCTCAGGCATGGGATTTTTTTGGTCATAACGTATTAAAATAGGCAGCTGTAAGTCATGCTGAATGTGAGTCAAACTGAAAAGGTTTTGCTTTGAAAGAATGAGGGGGACTCATGAACTTAAAACCCCAGTTCTGCATCAAATATGTGCAACTGGTACCTGGCAGGGATACAGCTGCTTCTGGCATTGAGGGCCAAATTCCCATACCTAAGCAATCTGTGTTAGCTCCTTACAAAAAACATTCACTGACTGAAGTGATCGGGAGGTTTCACAATATACCAAGCTTATTTAATGATGGTGGTCCTTGTGACATTGGCCTTCTTGGACGTCTTAATATATTGAGAATCAAATTTGACTGTTTTGGGGGAACAGAAGCCTGAAGTTTAATTTTTACTCTTCATTTAGAAATCTGTGCAGTGTCCAGGATTTCAAAGAAGGAAATAGGCCGGTGCTTTAAACTGATTTTGAAGGCTCTTGAAACCAGTGTTGATCTCATTACAACTGGAGACTTCATGTCAAGATTCTGTTCCAATCTGGGACTCCCCAAACAAGTACAAATGGCAGCAACACATATTGCCCGTAAAGCTGTGGAATTAGATTTGGTTCCTGGGAGAAGCCCTATCTCTGTAGCAGCTGCAGCTATTTACATGGCATCACAAGCTTCTGCAGAGAAAAGGACACAAAAAGGTAAAACCTCCTTCCTTTTTATCTTCCTTCCTTCCCTATGTCTTCCTGCTTGAAAGGGAATTGGATGTTACTGTAAAATTTGGATGAGGTCTGTGCAAGGAGTGGTAAGCTGGTATTCTAATTGCATACAGCGAGGACCAAACCCAGCATCTCCCGCTTCCCAAATTGAAAACTGAGTAACTTGCTATGCTCACTATAAACCAAGTTCACTTTCTTCTGGCCCTAGTAGTCGGGTTCTTGAATGCAGTGGACCAGTGCGTTCAAATTAGCATTTCTTTAGCTTTAACTGTGCTATTGGTATGTGTACCTTCTGCGATAAAACACTCCAAATGCAAACCAGGGGCAGTCGCATGTAGTTGTTACAGCTTTAGATTACAGAGTCTTGAATCAGTCCAGCAGCCAGGGAATCGCCTCCTACAAGCCTTGGTGAAGACTGGAAGTGGTGGGACAGCAGGCTTGGATAATAGATCACCTTTGGCATTACTCTCTTCTGGTAGGGTAGCCCTTAGGAAGCCAGGAAAGAGTTCAGGGCTGCTCTTGAGCTCCAGAGCAGTGTGGATGAACTTCTGGAGCTGAAGAGAATTGTGCTTATATGGGGAGCAGCACATAAGGAAGGAAAGGAGCTAAGGCTGCAGTGGTTAAACTTGGTGTGACAAAGGGATCCAAGTGCTGGTAGCTGGCTGTGGGAGCTCTGTTGGTATGTCTAGTGTAGTTCAGGTAAGAAACATTTAAAATCGAGCAATTTCTTAGTGGAGAGCTGCTTTTAGATAGAGAATATCTGTAAGGTTGTGGTGCCTTGTTCTGCATTAATCACTGCTTATTCTGCCCCTGGAGCTTTCGTCAGGGTGGCAGTGTCCTCGGCATGTGAGTGATCTAGAGCCCAAACAGCGTGGTGCCTTCATCGTTGCTCACATTGAGCTATTGGATTGTCTCTCAAGAGTGATTGTTAAAACAAAATACAGCTGCAGCCATGGCTCCACACTCCTTCAGTGTCCTCAGACAATGCTTTCGTGCAGTTCAAGGTTTTAATTCCAAACTTGGTTAAATATGGAATAAATTTTAAGTGTCTGTGCATCTCAACCCAGTGTTTCCTCAGCATGCTAAACAGTGCTCCCCTCTGACACATTTCTCTTGGCCCTCCTCCAGTTTGAAAGTAGTATTATTTCAAGGTTGATAGCCTAAGTTAGATTGTGGCATGTGAGAAGACAGTCAAATGTATGAAGTATTAGTCACTGTGGTTAACACCGTTTTTACCAGGCTGCTGTGAGAATCGGGAATTAAGCAAAATGTGTAGCACTTGTTGATGTATCATGCTTGCTGGTTTCTTCAACACAAACGGCACAAGTGAAAGCTAATCACTTCTGTTTTTTGTCTTAGAAATTGGTGATATTGCTGGTGTGGCTGATGTTACAATCAGACAATCCTACAGGCTGATCTATCCTCGAGCTCCAGATCTCTTCCCAGCAGACTTCAAGTTTGATACCCCAGTAGATAAACTACCACAGCTGTGAAATTGTAGAGTTACTTTCAATTTCTATTACCCCCCCCCCCTTCACCCCAAACTAAGAAACTTCTGATTTTTTGCCTATAATAAAGGATGTACAAAGTGTTAATATTGAGTCTTCATGTTGTGGAACTGGAGGAGATGGAGCACAACTGCTGGGATGCAGCACACATTCCAAGGGTAAACAAGCTCATTGTGTGGCATTTTGTATGTATATATTAGTGGAATTGAATATTTAATGACTGTCGCAACAAACTTAATTTCCTATTGTTGTACTGATTTAGATTTCTTTTGTAGGGATCTAGTAAGATGTATTTTGGAAAATTGAAAATATGATGTAATTCCCAAATAAACTGTTTTCCAAAAACACCACTTTGTGAACATGACTGCAACTTGACACACGGTCAGGGGCTGCTTCAGTGCTCTTGGCTCTCTAGTGTGGCTTTAGTATTGGTAGTAAGCTGCACAGGTGAGTGTGTGACTTGACCCAGAGTGCAAGCAGTAGCTGAGAAGCGGTTAGGATATTTGTACAAGCACTGCTGGGTTTGTGGGCTGTTGTGCAATGAGTGCCATCCTTGGCGCTGTCTCCCTGAATCTCACTAACGTCTCTCTGCTTCGCTCCTGTGAATTCGACAGAACCAAGTAGCTTGAAGAGAAACGTAAGGACTCTTACTTTAGTTGAATTCCTGACAGCGCAAAGGAAGGTAACAAGTATTTCGTAACAAGTATTTCTAGTAAATTCTTGTTGAACATCTCGTGGGAGCTTTTTGTGCTGTTACATTCCAAGTGTGAGCACTTGTTTGTTTGAAATGATGGGCCAGGTGCTGAGGAGCAAAGGCCAGAAGTTACTCACTCCCCTTCCCCCCCCCCCCCCAAACTAACAGCTTTGGAAACTAGCTGCCTCTTGACAGTGTCCCTTTGTGTGTGAAGCACCAAATGCACTGAACTGGGAGTCTTCTGGTGCCCAAGTTAATTTAGCATCACAGGTGCAAATTAATTTGAATTACCAAACTGAACAGCTGAGGGGTGAGTTTGCTCTGCGTCTGGTCTTCAGCCAGCCAGAGGGCACTGCAAACAGCACCCATTGTCAATAGCCCCCACTGTTCTAGCGCTGGTTTAGCTTAATCCTCTTGGGCCAGTTGAGACTATTGAACTGCGGCAGCTCAACATTTTTTTTTTCCCCTTGTGAACAGGAGAGGCTGCACAGTTCCATTACAGTGCTGAGGCTGTCGGTTGCAGTCCTGGAAACTGCTGGTGCAGATGTTGAAGGTGGTGGTTTTGGTAGGTTGGAGCGATTGTATTCTAATGGCTAATGTATTTCCTTAAACTGTGCTGCAGCACTTCGTATTACCTGGGCTTTTTCTGAGCTGCTCGACCTCATCCATGGGAGAAGGTGTCATGCTTTGTATCAGCAGGGCCTGACCTTTAATGTACTGTTGCAGTTTGAAATGCAAAGGTGAAGGTTACTTTATTATGAGTGTACTGTAGAGCAGAATGTTAAATCTACTTCATACAGGTAAAAAATGGCTGAAATTTAGATTTACAATAATGCTCTTACTTGAAATGCTTTCAGGCATTATGCAGGAGCACTTGAGCACTTGCAGTTGAAATTGTTACGTACAGCAGGTGAAGGCAGGGTCATAGTGTCCTGGCCTGGCCCTGCTTTTTCTTGCCATCCTTAGTATGGAGATAGTAGAAACAGTGCAGCCCAAAGAGAGGGTACTAGCCATGTGCTTTAAGGGGCCTTATAGTCTGAGAACCACTTACTGCTGGTCCCAGTAGACTATGGTTAATGTGAAGCATTAACCATAGTTAATTAAGCAGAAAGAAAAGTGTAACTGAATTCAGCTTTAGGCATTTACAGCCCCTCTACTAAGCTGCTTTGAAGGAAGGAATGTGGCTTCTCTTATAGAAGCTTCTCCTTCAGAAATAGGCTTTCCTGGTAAGTGGGATGTCCTGTGCTGCTGTGTGCATGGTACACCACCAGTTCTTGGGGTTACAGGGGTAGGTTTGGGGAGCTGGAGAGGTTTTTGCAGCTCTGCAACCTCTTGGCCAATTACCTTCTTGTGTTACTGCAGCTGAGTGGTAGCAAGGGCTGATTGTCAAGTAGAGCCAAAAGTGCAAGTGAGGAAACTGGCTGCAGTTCAGGTGTTCATAGGTTTGGGGTTCTCTGCTAATGCACCTATGCTATTGCAATAGTGAGCCTGGAGAGAGCACTGGACCACTGCAGGCTTGTACTTCCCCCTGTATAGCATCCTCCAGTCACTTCCTATATTCTTGGAACTGCCTCTATCTTCTGTGGAGCCGGTCCTTTCTGAAGTGATGGTGTAGTTATGTACTGAAGTTGAGCAGCTGTAGGCAATGGTCTCATGTGCAATGTTAGATTGTTCTCTAGGAGTAAAAGGATTCTTTTCTAAATGCACCCAGAAAAGCAAGCTCCATTCTCTGCTTAAAGAACAAGCTCCTTGGGCACTGGGTTTTGGTTTGTGTGCAGAGCTTTCCTATGTAATGAGGGGAAGAAAGAGATTTAGAATGGATAAAAACACCCAGAGAGGGGAGCAAGCGTTGCCTCCCCCTGCCCTCCAGGGAAGCCCCTGAAGGGAGAATGCTGTTTCACCCTGGCCGGACCACAGTAGCCATGGTCCGCTACTCCCGTCAGGACTGCCCTCCCAGGCAGAGGGAGGCTGCTTGCCTTTGGCAAGAAATTGGGATTCTCTAAGTCCCCTCCTGCTGGCAAGTTCTTTTCTGAAGTTACCTGTGGAAAAACACATGACAAGTCACTTCAAGAAACGGCACAATCATATTTGGGACACGTTTTACAAATTACTCTATTTAAAACTTTAATTTGTGATATTAATGACTGCAAAACACTTAGAATGACATTTGTTAAAGGCACATTTCATTTTAATGCATAGTGTACCATTACTAAAATAATCCTAATTTCCTTACAAAGTGCTTGGGCAGCCACATACAGATAAAGTATAGCAAAATATATTTACAATCTAGGGTTTAAAATCTTAATCTGCCTAAAAATACTTTAAAAACTACCGAGATAAAATTAGTGCTTTCTTTCAGCTTACCTGGGTGAACAGACCCTGCCCTCTATTTTTTTTGTTTTCTTTTTTCTGTGATTTACTTAGATTAAAAAAAGATTTCTGTACAAGATGTAGTTACAAAAACCGATATTTTCTGAGGCTACTTTCGCAAGTGTTAAGCACCCTGGTAGATGCTCATATATATATTTTGGGAACCAAGAAGAGTGAGCTGACTGTACCTCAAAAGTCTTGGTTGCAGCTGGATACAGGAACAGGATTTGTTTGCTTACAGTCTGGAAACAAGTGATGCTGAGATGTCGTGTGGAGCTTGCCTTGTTCCCAGGGGTGCACTTACACCAAGTAACCAGTGATTTCTCTTCCTCCCAAAGCCTCTCCCCTGCAGGTCTGTCCAGCATTGTGATTCTAAACCACCACCTCAGTGCTGCACGCTCCAGTGGTTCACATTTCTTCTTGTAATCTTATTAATTCATAGTTTTGCATCCAGTTGAGCGCTGATTCTCACTGTCTTAGCCCTTGAACAGCAAACTCCTGGCTGGGATGAACCTGGGCGAGGGCATCTGCAATCAGCTCCAAGTGATGCTGGAGCCAAAGGACCGCATGTGGAAGTTACGGAACACCAGATGCCAAAACCAGGTCTCGGGTTATACAAGTATGCACAGTGTCTGGTCTAAGTAATTTGTCAACTTTTGAGGTACAGGTTTAGTGTTAGGGGGGTTAGAAAATATACACTGTTTTTATCAAAAATATTTATACATTCTGTTACAACCTATTGCTTTTACCCAATCGATGTTCTGGAGGTCTGTGGCCTATACATTAACAAGTATTTTTGCACCGAGTTGTATGATGTTCACTTGGCCACTGCTTAACATTAATGAAGTGGTATACTTAAATTACTTGCCTGGACATAAGAATACATTACAACTTCCAAATATACATGTTCACAGCATGTATACATTGAAAATCCTTATGTTTTCTAAAAGCGATATGATATTGTACAGCAGATAGAGGATGATCTAGGTGGTTAGATACAGACTGGTTAACTTAGCTGTCCACTCAGCGAGTGGGAAAGGCATGGGTTTGAGTACAGAAGTGGCTGGATGGGCTTGGGAAATGCATACATCTTGCTCTGTGGGGTTAGACTGAGCAACATCCTCCTCGCATTCTTCAGATCGACCAGGGTTTTAAGCCATGCTTAAAGGCAAAACTGTTTGGCAAGTGGCTTTGGTAAACGTTCCGGGTTTTTCTGGATTTCTTTGTTGTAATGGAAGCACTTACACTGTTGTTATCTCAAAGGCAAGGTGTTTAACAGTTTTCCTAATAAATACCATAGAAAATTTACAAAACAAGGCATATCTGTTCTCCATACCATGATTTTAAGAACACAAGATGAAGGTGTACATAGAAATGTGTAGTTTTATAGACTGCACACGATAATGTGTTAACTGAAATCATTTGCCCTCTCCAGCTAGAGCCATGTTCTGCACGAGTGTCATCAAGGTCCCAAACTTCTATCTCTGTGTGGCTGAGCAGAGATCAACGATCACCTAGCTCAGAGAGTCTGTTTTCCCCATGTAAAGGCAGACACTTTAAGAAGTGATGTGATCTGCTGTGAGAGAAACGGTGCAGACCCCATGTGTGCCCATGTGTGGGAAGCTTAATACAGCTGGGTTCACCAACTCAAGAACTCCATAGACCTGCTTTCCAGTGCTCAGATAAAAAACAATGTACAAAGAGGCCACTCTTCACAAGAGTGTCAAAACAGTACTTAAAAGGATCTTCATGTGATTTAAGAAGACAAACCAAGCTACAGGTGGCACAGAGAGCAATAGAAGGGTGGGTATTCTTCTGAGAGAGGCATTCTTGTGAGCCAGTCAGCTGGGGTTTCACAGTGTCTGGAAGTTAACACCAATCAGCAATGTAATCAAAATCTCTGAACATTTCCTGCTCTTCTTCTGAAAGTATCCTGGGCTCGCGAGGTGGAGTGAGGATAGGTGCTTCAGAGGTAAACTCATCATCAAAGTTACTAACGTCATCTCGTCCTCTAATGGTGGGTACAAAAGGAGGCTTCACTTTCTTGGCCAGTAAAGCACTCCAATCTATTAGCTGTAAGATAAACCAACTGCAGTTTAGTTTTCCTCTCTTTACTTCTTTGTGGCCTTAGAAACATTACTAGTCTGTACTCACCCTGAAGAAGTGATGCTTTTTCACATCCTCAGCATCTTTCTCTCCAGCGCCAAGACGCCGCTCTGGATTTCTTCGTAGCAGCTGAGAAAACATGCATGGTTTCAGTGCAGAAATTCAGGGAAAGGGGAGGAATGAGAGTTACTGTGTGAGAGCCAGCACCAAGATTAGATGGACAGTGACCATCTAAGGAAAATCTTGGTCCTCAAAGGAAGCGGAAGATGATGCTTTAGCTTAATACAGGTTAAGTGGCAACAGTGCTCTTCTAGCGCAATTCCACCAGCAGTTCAGCTATGAGCAGCCAGAGAGAGAGCAGACACAGACTGCAGGTCTGTGGAACTGAGACTTGGTGCCTGAAGTGACCTGGGGGGCTTGTGTTAAGCAGAGAGAGTCAGAATTGTGTTGGAGAGAAGGATACGGGATTTAAACGAACTAGTATTTCTTGCCTGGCTCATAAAAGACAGCCTGCTCTGCTGTCTCCTGTGCTTCAACATATATGCTGCAGCAGGTTGCTGAATCGGGTGCTAGACTGATACCCTGTGTCAGATGTTTACGTGGAGAGGCTGCTTCCAAAGGCATTGAATCACCTCCAGTAAATGCTACCAACTGTGGTAAGCTTCTACCTTAGGTTCAAGCATCTTCTTCAGATAAGCAGAGGCCCTGCACTAAGGAACAGCACTAGTAATGATCATAATCAACATCAGCTGTTCTTTGCCAATGGGGGCTGCAGATGCCACATGCAGTGTTCTCTGCCCCAGTTGGAAGGAATCCAAAGAGATTTAGAAGTCTTTGAATTAAAATATTCATGTGACAATGTTAATCTACCAAATAGGTCAATGCAGCAGTGTTCTGCTACGAAAAGAGAGCTGAACTTCTCTGGTCAGCTACGACTAGGAGACTGAGTTCAGGCAGAAAATAGAGCCGCTAGCGTTTTATTTTCTCAAGTGAAATACTTGATCCTGAATGAAGCGGAATGGCACCGACAGGTTTCATTTAAGGTGATGGGCAGCATGGCACAGCATAAATGGAGCAGCTGAAATTTACTTGTAGGAAAAAAAAAAACCAGCAGGCACAGGTTCTTCAAGTGTTTTGTTCCTCACCGAAGCAATTAATTTCCTTAACTGGGATAAGAGGGGAATGTGTTATTATTATGGCTATGATGTTCTTACCCGTCTCATTATAGAGATGGCCTCTGTAGACAGGAACCGTGGATATCTTACTTCATCATTTACAATACTGTCAAACACCTCTTCTTCATCATCTCCAGGGAAAGGAGACTATAAGGCAAGTAATGAAATGCTATTAACAGGCTTAACCATCACTTAAAATAGAAAAGATGTGTCCGATTCCAAACTGGCAGCTGAATATACCCTGAAATGAAGTCCTCTTGTTCCCAGAAACCAAATACGGTAGTTTTCCATGGGGAAGAGAGAAAAGGCAAGCTGGTGTTGTCCCTTAACTCCTACTGCAGGATTAGGCTTTACAAATATGTTTTTTAAAGCAGAAACACCTAAAACGGGGATGACCTTTAAGCTATTGACAGGAGATACACAGGGAATGGGGGAAGAATTGATCAGCTTTTCTTCAGGACAGCTGCCATCCACAAGCAACATGCTCTAGACTAGTTTATGTCTTATCTTTAGCATGTGACAGCTCCAGGGTTTTCAGACTGTTCTGAAGTGGCCTGACAGATGTAGGTGACCCCCTAGAAGCTTTTTGGCTTTTAGCACATGGGCCGTCTATGCACTACCTGGGAGACACTCGAACAGAATGGTCTGGAAGGTAAAGCAGCATACACAAGGTAAATAATTACTCAGTAGTAATTTATTTATACTAGCTCATTTAACATGGAACTGGGCCATTCTGTTTTAGTGCAGGTGTAATTCAGATGGTAAAGCAGCATTGTCTTGGACCAGCTACAACTCCTTCACTTCTACAGCTACTGATAATTCAAGCTCATGGCATGATCATCAATGTCTATAGGATTACAGCAGCTAGTATCAGGTAAACGGCTGCTCAGTGCTTAATACTTCTTAAACACATTAAGATGCTCGCTGTATAAACCAGGTATGCCTATACATACTGGGTATGCAAGCAGTGATGCAACTGTGACA
>JARCZZ010009798.1:0-20632 GCA_030323915.1 Brotogeris chrysoptera | reverse complement strand
ACACATTAAGATGCTCGCTGTATAAACCAGGTATGCCTATACATACTGGGTATGCAAGCAGTGATGCAACTGTGACAGGTAGGACACGTTCAGTGTCGGCAGGCCAGTAGCTTGAGTTTTGTTACCTTAAACGTACATGAATGACTCCACTACATCTTAGTGGAACTTACCTCACCCACTAGCATCTCATAGATAAGTACACCAAGACCCCACCAGTCCACAGCTCTCGTATAGGAAGTTTCTGTCAGCACCTCTGGAGCAAGAAATTCTGGTGTGCCACAGAACGTGCTTGTTCTGTCTCCGAATCCCATTCCTGAAAAGTTAGTGAATGAAAAGCAAGCACTTACGGAACTGTTTTGCAGCTGAAGTCACAGTAAATGTTTCAACACCTACTGCATTTACTGTATTCCCTCTTAGGCTATCTAAAAACTAAACATGGAGGAGAGGCCATACAAACTGAAGGAGGAAATGGACTTTCCTAGATCTTCCCCCTGCAGTCGGGTTTGAGACACACTGTAATTTCAGTTGCTACCTCTATTTTCTGTCTTAATTGAAAGGTAATGGAATGCTTGAAAGTGTCATTCTGTCATCTAGACTTCCTTTTTGGGATAAATGTCACCTTTCCAGCTGTTAGTATACCTCACGTGTCATTGCCACATTCTTAGAGTTGCAACTATTTCAGAGTTAAACAAATAGGCAACGAATTTGTAAAAAGTAATAGCAAGGTATGGACTGTACTGGTACTTCATTGTACACTCTTAATTAACATGTTCAGAATGAGGAAACCCACTGCTTTTTCTGCCAACTTGCAAAATGCAGCAGTGTGCATTATGAACAAGCAGAGATACGGTGAAGTAGGGATGCACACAACTGGTAGAAGTCAGTAAAAAACCAGTGCTGTGCTCAGAGGCTCCCACTGCTTCCCTTGTAAGGAACTTCCCCTTATCTCCACATTTGTGCAGTCTATTTTTTTTCCTTCAAACGACAGAGGGTAAGGACACACACTGCACATTTGGCAGCCCAAAAGTCTCGAGGAACAGCCAAGAGGAAGACAGACTGCAGAATTCCCCCTAGAAAGAAAACGTAAGGGCCAGTACCTTCTTTGCAAAGACCGAAGTCGGCAATTTTCACAAAGCCTTCTGTGTCCAGCAGTAAGTTATCCAACTTCAAATCCCTAAATGAACATTTGCAAACGGGATTGCATCACTGATGTTCCTTCAGCGCTATTCAGGATAGCTGAAATCCCTCTGTTGGGAATGGGTTAGTGACTGCTTACCTGTACACGATCTTGTGCTCATGTAAGTACTGAAGTCCAAGAACCACACATGCAGCATAGAATCTGTTGAAATAGTTGAAGGGGAAATGGCAAGGGAGTTTAGTCTTCCTTTTCAGAGTGCAATGTCCGTTACTATCAATCTCTTTTATTAACCATCCCCTGAAGATTACTGACTGTTTTTTCAAGTACAGATTACAAGGTCAGAGTTTTTAAAGCCAGATGGCAAAGATGCTTAAGCTTGCAGCTTTCAAGCTGTAGTATGTTCGCTTGGCCTGGAGGATGACTTTTCTGTAGTATCTGCTGCCAGGGCATTGAAGGATTTCCAATTTGGCTTATTATTTCTTTATTTTAGCCTTGTCTGCCATGTTAACTTGTCATTTTGCTTTTTAGGTAATCTCTTTTAGAAAGACTATTATAGACATTAAATACTTGTAATTTTTGAATTCAGTGTAGATTTGGGCACGTTAAACCTGAATGCGTCTTCTTCTAAGACAAAGAGTTAGAATCTCTGACCCTTCTTAAAACTTAAATAGCGTTTACTGAAATGACCTGATGTAAAGGCACGTGGGGATAAAGTTTGCTGAACAAAACGCCCTTCGCTTAATGCCACAAAAAGGGATGGATACTCACACTGCTCTGGGTTCAGAGAAGACATCAGTATGAATGTGCATCATCAGATCCCCACCAGCAGCGTACTCCATTACAAAGCAAACGTGATCTTTGGTTTGGAAACAAGCAAAAAGGTTCACCAAGAAGGGATGTCTTACACTATTCACAGTTTCAAATATTCGCTTTTCACACATCAAGCTGCAAACAGAAAGTCAGTACAGATTTAAAGCTTTAAAGAACAGGTTCTCAACTCTCAGAAACTACCGGCAATTAATGCCTTCCATTTTCACCTCTAATATCCTTCTGGATAAGGCAAGAACGTTTTTTGTTTCAATAGAGATTTTAATACTTGCTCATGCATTAAATTGATGCCAAGATTTCCACAGTCACATTTGGCTTTCACCAGCGAACAAGGAAATCTAGCGGTCTGTGAGAACTGTATCCTGCCAATTCTCCTTCCAAATACAGTAAGTGGAAAACGGTATCAATACTAGAGGCATGTAATTCCACATTATTTCTCCTTAAACCAATTGGTTGATTTGTAGCTTATTCTTAATGCAGTTACCTTTCTTCCTGCAAGTCAACTGAATATAGTCATCACTATTAAACAGTTGTAAGAGCACTTTCTTGCCCTAAAACTGGATAGTTTTGTAACTGCCACATCACTTCCAAGCAAAGCAAAATCTGAGTTTTGGGCAGAAAGCAGAGCATAAACAGGACTTAAGGGAAAATATGATGGACAAAGTATGACAGTATGTTACAGGCCGAGGAAAACCATTATAGGGGTTTCTGCCAGTAAAGGAAGCAGTCGTGATCCTCCTGAAAAGTGACGGGATTCTAACAACTGCTTTAGAATACAAATTGCAACAGACCCTCAATGAGAAGCAGGATCAGCTTCGAGTCGCAGGCGTGGTAAGAGAGGCACTAACACTAATCAGTATGGCTGGGGTACACTGCTCCCTCCTCGCCTCAGGAGAAAGCCTGCGTGTCTGCAGCAGCCAAGCAGGGAGACGACAGCTTGTTCTGCTCTTTCACCGAATTTAACTACGGTTTGTTGGGGTTCGCAGTTGTGCCGCATGCAGAAAGGAAACAGCTGATTCATGGAATCCATGTTACAAACTGACCTGTCTACTTCATCACGAGCCACAATATCTCCTTTCTTTAAGGCTTTAATAGCAAACATCTCATTTGTGTTTTTGTACTCGGCTAGCAGCACCTACAACAGAAGGTAAGGGATTCATTTATGAGCTATACCCAGTTTTTGATAAAGCCTTGGCCTTTGTTATCACCTTTTGACATTTACCTTTCCAAAATGTCCTCTGCCCAGTACAGCGCAACATCTGAAATCCTTCAGGCTGAATTGAAATCGTTGTTGTGATCTATGTCAATGAAACAACAGTCAAAAATCTTCTAGTTTGGTAATTTTTAAGAGAGTATCTAAATCAACAACAGAACCATTTCACTATTACCTTCTGTCTTCAGGCTCTCGGGTGTTGGTGTATTTTATGTCTGAATGGGGAGCACCAGACTCGCAGATTATTTCAGGCTGGAGTTTTGGGACAATACTATTTCTGCCATTTTCAAAATCAAAAGCTGTTACTTCATCCTGTGAAGAAAAGCCAGGCTGAAGGTTTAAAACTGATTGTGAAGGCAAGTGAACGCAGACGTTTTACTGGAGGCCTGTGAAATTCATAACGCAAGATTTACCCAAGCTAAAGTGGTAGACTTCGAGGTGATACGGAGAAAAGAGCTGTGAGTGATGAAACCTATTGCTGCAGTTATTCTGCTTTTTGGTAACAAAGCCATTTTTTCACTGAATAATCTCATGATTTGGGGCTTTTGTTATTTCTGTGTAGGAACCAATGACGTACATGGAGAGTTAAGCACCAACCACAGAAACAGTCTGCCACCAAGAGTAATTGGAGCTTTTTGCTGAGACTATTCCGTACGTGTAAGTTAAGAGAGCGTATGCTGTAAGGGGGAGAAATCCATCATAAAGATGCAACCTTGTTAAACTGTATAGGCCAAATTACTTAGTTACTTGCCTGAGATGGCACATCAGGAGCCTTTATCTCAGATGAAGACTCGCATATTTCCCCAAGGGAAGATGCGCGTGGTGGAGCAGGTGGAGGCTCAGGCTCAAGTTCAAAGTCCAACTTGGCTACAGCAGAGTCACTGGCAAGGAAATAAACAACTCCTCAGCGTACAGCAGAGATCATTTTACTGGTATGAAAACCAATTGAAACCTGCGTGTTATGTAGATTCCTCCTAAAAGAAATCCATGCATGTAGATCTGTCTATAAAATGGCTGAGCAAAATTAACGCACTGAAAGGTCTGTAGTCTTGCAGAGTAAATAGATTTGACATCTACTACATATATTAGCACATAAGCATCATTGTTATTCTTAAAGAGTACTTAAGAACAGTAGGTATTCCCTACCTGGCTGGCAGTGTGAGCTCAGGAATGTTAGCATCAACCACTGGCCCGGTAGCAGGCACTGATGCTTGAGGGCTGAAGGTGCCAGAGTGATTTACTGTAGGAATAGCTCTTCTCACCAGCCTTCCCCAAGTGGCAATGTTAATATTCATTTGCGGAGCTCTGAGAAATGTTTTGCCTATGGATATTGTGGAAAAAAATAGAAAACAGTGCAAATCATTTCCTTACTTATTACCAAAAGCTCTAATTAAAGACATTCATTCATATTCATCAGTTTATGAAGAACAAACTGAATTTGTCATACTCCTTATATCAGTTCCTAATTATTAATTAACTGTTAATGCATAATAAGGAATTCTAAACCAAAACATTTCTAAATGCAGCGCCATATCCTTGATTATCAACAGCTTTCTTCACAGGTCAATATTAGATCTCTGCACAAAAGAGATCACAAATCCGTATCATTTTTAAGCTCGACGTGTTTATATTAAACAATCACCTTGCTGTTTTGAAAAGATTTTCTTCTGCCTCTGGAGTTTTGGTCTTCTTTCAATAACAGGATTAAAAAATGTAACCTGCAGTTCAAATAATGGGTGTTAGAATTCAAGTTTCAGGACAAAATCCATTCTTTAAAGAACAACTTCTTAAACTGTTCTGCAATGTGGTACTTACACTGTACAGTACATCATGTAATAGAATGTTGTATAATAAGTATGCTCACCTGCTCAGAAGAAACATCCTTACCTCTGCAAACAGAGTACCCTGGGGCTCAAGATAGAGACACATGCCATGCCGTTGGTTATCCAGGAAATCTTCCAACCTCAGAAACTTGACTGCACACAAAGATCTCCAGTCACGCCAATAAACAGAGATTTCCAATTCACGTGACTACGACAGGAAACGTACACACAGGAAATTACTTACTGGCGATTGTTCTGCAAGGGGTACCCCTGTGCAAAAGTAAGATCTAGCAACTCGAGGACCGAGATGCAGAGCTGCTCCTTCAAAGGAGTGCCGCTTATAGAGAAGCGCCGTAAAACTTCTACGGCATGGCTTTACCAGAACATCCACACTACCCCATACTGGAATTTACTGATAAATAACGAGGAATTGATGATCCTTATAAGAGTTTAAGCTTATCCATCACAGGCTAAAAACACGTTATGGCACTTCAGAGCAGAAAAGGTAACACTTCTGGAGCGCCAGCCCAGCGTAACAGCTGAACCTCTGGGAGGCTCCTTCTGTTAAGATGGGAATACTCACACATCTCAAATTCGAACGTAATGCAGCGACAGGAAAAGGAAACAGGCAACTAAGAATTGACTATGGCTGTCAGTGAATTAAGAACACATTTTTACCCTGTCTAGTTCCAGTGTAAATTTCTGATCCCAGGACTGATTGGAAATAGGCTTCCAGCTAGTTTGACCAACCACAGTGTTATCCAGCTTCAGTACAGCACAGACTTCATCTGTAAGCAAAGCACACAAACTCAAGCTTAAATCTTTAAGGAGATTTTCCACAAACAAAAAACCTTCAGTACAGTTCCCTTTAAAAAAGGTAATCTCATATGGAACTGGTTCTTGGGGGCATAATAGTGTAGTTGTGCTTTCGTCCCTTTTCTTCTTAAGCAGATGAAGAAAGAGCTAAGTTTAAAGCTTCAAATCAATGTGGCGTTTCACGTTACGGAACACGGCATGCACATTGAAACGTAAACGCACGAAAATAAGAGGAGTATACTGAACTGGACAAGTCATCGTTTTTCAGGAGGTTTCTGCTACTCCCGCTTTTAATCTTATTGGTTCTGCCAATGAAAGACGGTCTGGCTTCATTCGGACTCCAACCAGGTAGCGTAATCGAGGTGGCTTTGGATCGGCCAGGGACGTTTTCCAAGATATCTTGGCAGCCCATCAGCCTCACTTCCAGGGTACCTAGAACAAGACAGGGATTTATCAGAGAGTTCTGTTACCGAGTAAACAATGTGAATGACTAATGTTGATTTATGGCAATAGCTCACATTCTGATCCCCACAGGCTACAACAGAAGTATCAGATGAAATTAAAAGGCAGATCTGAGACAAAGATACTGAAAATAAGCACCAGAAGACGAGTGCGTGGGACTCAACCTCCTAGAAGGAGCAGCACTTCACCAAAATGATGCAAAGTAAGTTTCTGTTGTGCCTCAGAAGTATCTTTGTTTCCTTCGCCTGAGGCCTGCCCTGGGCTCAAGCTGTAGGCAATGTCACTCTTCAGACGACAAGTCCTGTTTCTTACTGAAACGATGCATCTTGCAGATGGGACAATAACTATTTTCCATGAGCTTTATATAACCACTTAATACTGGATACACTGCTTCAGTAATTAAAATTAACACATTCACTATTGAAACACACTGTATGTATTTGTTTCAGATGCATTCAGAAATCACATTTGTCTGCTGCATGTTAAAGTTGAATTTGAGTTATTGCATAATCTAAAATCACTGAATTGTTCCAACTTCACTGAATTTAGATTTATAAAAGCTGCGACAAGACGCTACTCTTCAGCCTTTTCTACATCTTTACCCAAATGAGGTTTAGAGGCTGCTGCTGCTCTGAGTTTCCTCCAGCAGCACATAAGAATGGTAGGCTTACCTCATCCTGTACAAGATAGCATCTCTAGAACTGTGACACCACTGCCACCGACAAAATTAACCATTAAAGTGGTGAAATTAGCCAGTTCATTACCATGCTGCCACCAGAAACGCACATGTACCTAAGTGTGAAACTTTAAAAGTACTATTTCCTAACAGAAACTGAAGTCAGACTTGACCTAAAAATGGTCTGGCCACGTTACAGCCCACAGAACAGACATCAAGAAACCAATCTGAGAAGAAATCCCATCCCACAGGGAACTAACAGCTGTTAAGTGACCTCTAAGTATTAGGCTATGAAGATAAAGAGATGCTATTGGCTCCCAAAACAGGATAAAAGAATACTTTATTCCCAACCTCTGTTTAGGGGGTGAAATGCATAAATACAAAGCAGAAAGGCTATAACCTTATATAAGGACACAAAGATCTGTCGATGCACTTTAAAATGACATAGCACTGATCTGTTTTTCACAAAGACTTAGAGGCAAAACACAAAGACACCGTTCACTTAAATCCAGCTCAATACAAAAAGCTCTTTGTGTAGCCATTACGAAAGTGAAACTATGAAGAACACTTCACAAGCTTGTAACTGTTCTGATAACTCCATTACAAACTGTTCACGTGCACCAGTAAATACATTTGAAGAGGAATTATCTGTCTCTACAGTGCATCTGAGCCATGATTACGTATTATGCTTTTTACTCTTTACTACATGTCTCATTGAACCAAAATGGAGGACAAGAAGACTCGCTCCATTTTCTTGTTATTGCAGAAGAGTTCCTCTTTTTGGTTTAAACGATAACCCCACGGAACTTCACAACTACATTCTGGTTTCAGTTATACATCTATAAGCAGGGTAACATTTGAATTTACAGATTGTTTCTGTAATAAGCTTACTCCATTAATAGTTACATTTAAAATGCTTTAGGAAACAAACCACCAAACCAACCCGTACCAGGAATTCTTATACAACCCCTTACTAAATAAATTTGGCAAAGTCACCTATTCCCGAGTAGCCAAAAGTAGTTGTTTGCTCTTCAAGAACACTGGGAGGCAAACGTGTAAGAACTTTGTGAAAGCATCGTTCATCTCTTCTAACAGTTTGCTTCCTCTGAAGCACAATTCCAGGTGAACACAAACCATGAGAAGTTCCTAAGTCTCATACATAACGGATTGTTCCCTCGCAGTAGGCTAAGTCTCAAACCCCCAAATAATCCACATTTAATGGCAAGGCAAACAATTCACACCAGTGAATAGAGCCTTCAGTAGTTCCATGCATGCTGCTTAGGATCTTCCTCTTTGGTTTAGGAATAGAACACATGGTTTTGGTAGCACAAATGTCACCTTGTAGAAAGCCAGTGTGGTCCAGTGGGTAAAACAGGCGCCCAGCTGTTTGCCCAGTCCTATCTCCAGCTCTGCCACTGACTTGTTAGATGATCAGGGCAAGCCACTTAACCCTTCTGCACCTCAGCTGCCCCTTCTGTAAAACGGGGATAATTTTACCCCCCCGTTTAACACTCTTGATAATAAAAAGTAAAAGGCGTTAGGTAAACGCTTGTAGTACCGTCCCATAGTGACCTAACTTCACTTTCTTAATAGGACTATAAAAAGGCCAACAAACCAACCAAAGAAACTTATCGGCATTGTTTTGGTGCACAGACACTTGCAAATTCTAAATGCCTTTGTCTAGGAGAAGATCAACAATGAAATATGTCCATCAAGAAATGAAGTTGGCATTAAAAAAATTGTTTGAAACCATTGAATACAGTAGGAAAAAAAGGTTCCATAAACCTTACCTGTTAAAGCTGCTGGTTTGGACAGCGTACTATACTGGTTCTGTGTAGATATTACACTTTGACGAGGACTCAACGTGGGCGAAGAGACCAATGAAAGCTCCTCTATAATAATACTGCTTTTGGGATGGTTTTTAGGAAGTTCATTCAATCTCTGCTCCAGTGAATACTTCAAGAGGTCCAGCTTCTGGCTTGACTCATTAAATCGTGCTTGAGCCTTCTTAGAACAAGAAAAAACAATGAAATATTTCCTATCTTTTTTGCCTTGAAAGAGCATTTAAAATAAAGTATCAGAAATCGTAACGACATAAATTACTTCTGAAAGTGCTTTTCTGTCAGTGACCTTCCCAGATCCAAGTAACTTCATCACATTCTTTGCACCTTCTGCTACAGCATACTCTATCCTAAAGTGATGCCGTAATTCTTCCATTCGGAGTTCAAGAGGGCTTATCACAGGTTTTGCTGCAAAGAGATACAAGCAATCTTCAGTGAAGACCATGCCCAGGTTTAATTTCTTTAATAGCAACTCTTCCACCATTTAAATAGAGGGAGGAAAACAAGAAAAAAGGGGGAAAAGTAGCGAGATGCTGATTTGATATTCCAAAAAAAAGCTTGAAGTATGTCATAAAAGCAACAGTGAGCTTTTAAGCATCTGCATTTGAAGGAAGAAATAACTGATCAGGTCCTCCATCCAATAGCCAGGTGCTACTCCTTGAAGTGCTGTGATTGCTAATGGATGTGAGAGAAGAACATACCTTGAGTAAAGGGACAAAAGCCATCGCTCAGCTGGCAAGGAGGAGGTTTCTGAGACTTCCACAGTTCTGAACCATGCTCTGAGGATTAATCTTTCAAGCTACTCTGCAGCTAAGTAGATCCCTGATCGCTTTCTGATAATCCTTCTGCTGCACACGAAATCCCAGGGAATCTGGCTTCTGCCAGCACAGAGAACGTAAGAAGTCCCATATGCCGCCTTCCCCCGTGGTTTGGGTTAACCACTCTAACGTCCACTCTTACACTGTTTAGAACAGAACTGGAAAGTTGCCTGGATACATTCTTTTCTGTTTAAAGCTTTAAGAGTAGCAGCAACACAAAAAGACACCTGAAAGTCCCTTCTAGCTAGAATGCCTTTCTTCTGTTGAACTTACAATGTAGGTAATTCATGGGCTAAGATGGGGTACTAAAAAATGCCAGAAGTGTCCTAAAAGTGTAAAATCAGCAAAAATTAACCTCCGTCTCACACTCTCACACACACAAGCTTTTCACTCTCTAGGATATATCCAGGACAAGCTTCATCATACAACTTCAATACTAAGAAATGCATTACGAATACAGTTCAAGATTGGAGATGCACCGATATGCCCACAATTTTACACTCCACTCATGCTATAGCACCGGGGTTAACTTTCATTTCTTAATTTTATTTAAAGATTTCCAAAACAATGCAAGTTTAAAACTCTCTCTGAAATGCACCATGAGTATTTCAAGACATTTTAAACCCAGGTTTTTTTCTTTCAAGCTGTTTACTCCTCAGTCTAGCCTAAATAGCCATAAAGACAGCCAAAATTCGCCTCCATCTGTGCTCTCATCAGGAATAAGGTCAATCTATTTAAGTACGACAAGCAGGCCTTGCACCTGCATCAGATTTTGGGGTTTAGGATAGTGAAAAGATTATATGCTTTAAAGGAAATTACTAGTTATTGTTAAGGTAAAAGAAAGCACGCATGAAGGGAGAAAGGAGGACCATAAAGCAAAAATGGACCGCACAAGGTATGAAAAGGATGACGAAGAGAGATTGTATGTCTCTTCTTTAAGCTTGAGGTAATCTGCTTTAAGTGAGGTGTATCTGGCATCCTAGCACACACAATGGGTTGCCTGGTTTCCAGTTATTTTTGGCTCTGTCCAACATTACTACTAGAAATTTACGGCAACGCTGTTTGCATATGGGTGCATATCTATGTGGCATCCTGAAGTTTATGATTTGTATTTCATTTCTACTCACTCACCATTATCAAAAGCCAATTCATTGGTCTGCACTGCCTGAAGAATCTGCATCCTTATAACTTCGATTTTCGTCTTGCTGTCCTGGAGCATCTGCTGAGCTGTGGCAAGAAGTTTTCGATCCTGTTAAAATGAACAAGCAAGTTCAAATGATAAACTCTTCATGGAACAAAACACACCGAAAGCTTCAAAACTGACAGGCTTTAGAAACAAGAACTAAACGTATGCAGTTCATTTGGTATAGCAGAGTGATACAACTAACCACATTAGGGTATTAGTGGAAATTAAGTTAGGACAGAGTTAGTTATGGTTGATTAAAGACTGTAAGCTACTCCCATGGGAACTATCTGTTTAAAGCTGAATAAAGGATGCGTGATCTAGCAACATTACGTGTGTAGATGAATGTTTTGTGAGCTGATACTAAAGAAAGGATATTGCATGCAAAATACCTTCACCCTATACAGGACTCAAATTTACTGTATGACGAGAGCTCTTCTAACAGACAAAATTGCTCAACTAAATACGTATAAAAATTACTGTACTAATTCACTTGAGCTGATACTCGATTTTGAAGTTAGAAATAGGAAGTTAGCTTACATAGCACATTCTAAATAAGTCTGCTGTATGTCTTCCTGAACAAATCAAAGCTGAAGATTGTTTTGCATTAATAAATACATAATACATGAGGGTTACTTCCTTAGCTATCTCATCAGCAACGTAAGAGTGCAGTACTTTTCATCTAAATGAGGCTAACCAATTTAGAAGGGAACCTTTCTGAAGATGAACTTTCAAACTACCTGATGATGCCACTTTCTGCCTTCCAGCTACTGGGGAACTGACTTACAATGGCTTATCAAATGGTGGCTGTAGAACTGTGCATGTGCTTCTATGGCTGCTGCATGGTGCTCTCTCTATGTTCTGGGCATTACCAGGTAACTTAAAGGTGATCTGACTTGCAGTAAGAACACAAATGGGGGTATTAGAAAACGTAAGGCAGTCTGTTTGTCCTGTCTGTGCAGTACTAATCAATCACAGTAATTAACAGTAGTCCGTGAAGATGAGCATCGCACTTGTTATAGCCCAAAGGGTATTCTGGTTAACTCATTCTGTAGCCACTCTATAACCTCATTAATAAGGTGCTTTCCCAGGGACATGGTTTTTCTTATATTTTTAATCTTATGTTGAAGTTATGATTTATTTAAGAAGTTAAATTCAATTCTTCCCCTTTCCACAACCAAGACAAAGAACTGCAGTGTAGCACAGATACCCAGAGCTAGAAATACTAGCACTACCAAGAATACTGTGAGAAACATCAGTATGCTGAGAAGAAAAATCCACCTTCAGAGCTCCTCTGTGACCTTGCATCTAATATAGACTACAAGCAACTTTAGAGTCCTGTATTAAACCCTATCCATGCATCATTCTGATGTATAAATATGTGTGTTTCTTGGTCTGTATCTTCACTTTTATCTTATTTTTGATCTTGCTCCTCTTGATTGTCCCTCATATCCTCTTACCGCAATGGACTTGCTTGCTCGGGGGCAATATCAGCCCTTCAATGTGTAGAATGAAGGCAATTCAGGATTATAGAGACATCCTTATGTTTTCAAGAGACAGAACATCCCACCTTGAGAACCAAATGGATGTGTTATACTCAGCAGGTCTTCTAGTGCTGGAGGCTGAATACAAAGCACTTCAAGGCATCTCCTGGGCACAGAAGGACTGACAGTGCCCGAGAAACTGATCTGCAAAGCTGTCGTGGGATCTTAGAGAATCCCCACAAGTCCAAGCAAAGATGATCAGTATCTCAGAAACGCTTCAGTCCAAATAGGTTGAGCTGAATGTTACTGAAGCAAGTACAGAGGGAAAGCTTCCCATGAGATGATGGGTTTATTACCATTAACAGACTGCTTTCTCAATTTGAGTAAACAAATGATCACCTCCCTCCATCAAACTTAGGCCTGAAAGTAATCCAACCAATTTGAAAGCAGATCATACAGTACACTTGAATAAAGGTCATGACAGAGTTTAACATGTTTAAAAGGTCCTGTGACTACTTTTTACAGAACTCGGGATTACCAGGGTTGGATTCACACTGGGAATTTCCTGCCCCTTTTGCCCACCTCATCCAGACACTTGAGTTGCTTTAAGCTCTTCTTTTCAAAGCTAATCGCCATGCTCAAGCCTACAGGTTAAACCTGCCATATTAACTCACTGCTGAGTATTAAGAACATGAGAGAAGGAATACGCACCATTTACATCCTGTTTGTTGAAGCAGCTGGCAATGCTTTTTGTGTTTTCCAGCTTGCTCTTCCCAGCCCAGTTACTATATACACCCAAGCTGGTAGGCCGATTTAAGCACTCACCAATTGCAAATGCAAGATCCAATCATCGGTTTTAATTACATGCCTCAATCTTAAAGCAAACCAGAATTTACCCTTTTTACTTAGTCTGATCAAAGCCTGCATCCAGTGTCTACTATTACAGCCCCAGTGTTTAGTTAAGTTTTTTTCAGGCTGCTATAAGGTTACTTACTGAGGGTTTATTAGGAACATAACTCACGCATGTCTTTTGACCCAGTTGGGTCAGCTGGTTATTATTTTTAAGTGTACCTGATGTTAAGTACACAGCCCCAGAGGTTGTAGACTCCAGGGTTTCCGAGAGCTAAGGGACTGCGGCGCGCATGGACAGCATTCCCAGGCATTTAGTCATAAGGTGCACTCCAGATACTGTTTCCATCTGCCCCAGGCTAGTAGGGTACAGGTCACTTATCAGATAAGGCTACCAGCGTACCAGCTGGTTCCACAGAGGTGCTGCTGCGACAGAATGAGCTTGATGACACCTACGGTCCCATCTAACATCATTTTCTCATAGCTTAACCTCATTTTACCGGCAGTGAGCAACATCCACTGCCATTTTTCCAATGTCCCAGTCACGCAGTAGGCAGATAACACAGTGATCTGCCTCTCCACCGCTCCCTATAGGAAACTGACTCAAACACACTAGGTTTCTCCAGCACTTACTGGTTAAATTCATAGATGTCTACTCTTCAAGTCAAACCTTCTTCCCAACGTGTTCACTCACCTAGCTAGGTGTTGGCTCCCTCAGTCAGGAATTTAAAGCACTCCAGTTTTACTTACTGCTCCCTGGACACAGAAACGTCTACCCAAGCTACTACACAGTGTTAGATCACAGCCTGTGTTTCCCCTTAGCTTAGAAATTCATCTCCTTAATGATTTAGTAGAAGTAACAGGTAATGTGTAACTACTGAAGGGTGAAGGAGCAGTTAAGTAGAGGATCCCCTTTTTTCTATTTGAGAACCATGACTCCCTTGCACTCATGAAACATATGTTGGGGAGGTGATGGGTTTCTGGGTTGGTTTGGTTCTGTTTGTTGTTTTGGGGGTTATTTGCATGTAGTTTTTTCCCCCCCCATATGAAAGGCTGGGCTTGTCTTTCAGCTAAGTTAAGGGACTCGGACTATGCTGACTGTAACCACGCAGTCTGGACTACGCAATGAGTAAAACCCATTTAGGGGTTAACAAACACTTCTCCCTGCCTCCTTGGAGAGCTTCTGGTGCTATTGAGACAGAAAGCAAGCGAGCATGTGTCTAAAATTCACATCTAGAAATAACAGTGCTTTTCATTTTTAATCTCTTGATGCTACCAGATGCCACCTCTAGAATATCACACTCCTGTAAAAAGTAGTATACTAGATATATGCACATAAGTGTATCTGATGTGCATGCATAGTAATGCAGATCGTAACAACTTGAACAGAATACTATACGCATCTTACTAAAACAAATACATGGTGTAACTCCTTTTACTGCCAACTACAACTCCATGACTGTCTCAGAAGCACACTGGCAATTCCGTGTGATAATTCTGTGTAACTGTCACGCATGTTACGACTTTAAACTAATGGGGGTTTTGTTTGTTGGGGGATTTTGTTTAGCTGAGCTGGGAAGAAGCAGCAGGTACCAGTCAGTGGCATGGCAAGCTTTGCTGCTCACGGAATCGCCCCTGATGAAAGATTACTCCATGCACTAAATTTAGTAAGCCGGATTTGTTATTTCGGGTGAACTGCATGTGGGCAAATGGATCATGCAATCACTTGAGTGGGTATCAAACCACAACAAAGAAGGGGGAATAGGAATTTGTAGCAGGTTTGACATAGCCATTTAACAACAAATATACCCCAAACTCTAAGTACTAAAATTGCATTCTGCTCATACACTGCACAACCACAACTCAACAATATGAAAATCCACAGGCATTTTATAGTCTTTAAATTCCAAAGCCTTACCTTTGATGAGCCATTTGAGTACATCTGTATCATATTTTCTGCTCCCTGTTTTACCTTCAGTTCTATATCCAATTGCTTCTTTAGGGCCATCAATCTGTTGTTAGTAGAAAAACGAGGATCGCTATTTGGAGTATCAGGAGTCCTGGGACAATCTGGGAATGAAAGGTAAGATGTAATGTGCGCAGGAAAAAGGAAAGCAAAACCAATAATAAAACCAACCCCCCGCCAAAACCCACCCTAAGGCTCTATTCTATGAAGCTACAGATTAATCAAAGCTGGAACATCATATTTAAGCATTAAGACTGACCCTCCTGTCCAGAGCTACTTTGCAGCAGCACTGCAAATGCGCCTTAACATGAAAAGCCTCCTGAAAGCCTGGTGACTCCTACACACGTCCTAATTCACATGAATCACTTCCGGGAGTGCTACAATAGGCAGGTTTGCAGCGAGGTCTATTTTCGTTTCAAAGGAGATTTCTTTCCTCTGGAATGTCTCCGGTCAATTAAAAGTGCAGTTTCCCATTGAGCTTTCTTAAGCTCCTGATTTCAAATCCAAGTGTTTTAAACCCAAACTTGGACTATGATATTCAATGCTAATGAGCATGCTCTAAATACAGATATTGAGTAGATCTGTGAACACTGCACTGTTCATGCCAAAACGAGGACTAGATGAAATGAGCCTTTTTTAGTCATAAAGCTGAACGATACTTTGGAATCATAACAGAATCCTGGGATAATGGGATATATAGGCAGACAGCTGATTGAACTACTGTGATTTGCATGAAGGACAAAGATTTTGCTTTTGGCAACATGACTATGTTTAGATCTCCATCTTGCTGCATTAATTTAATGGAATGCAAGTTAGTTTTATCAATCCAGTTATACAGTCAAACTCCTCCCCTTTTCCAACCTCCCCCAGAAAAGCCTGTTCATCACTGGGTCACATTTTAACTTCCTCAACATGAACTGTCAGTGAACGGAAAGTAAATGGCCACTGGACTATTTCCGAGGACCTCACTACTTCCCAACACAACTGTGCTTTTAGCTGTCTTCCCGAACAGTCTCAATGGCTTCTCTTCCAAAACTTCTGTAGGAAAGGATAAATTACATCCACTGTAACACTTACTGTTCTGCTGTGGATTTCTTCTACTCCAACAACTGAGAGAATACCTTTTTTATGGGCAAATGACATTAGTTGTCTCCTAAAAGGTAATATATTTACCTGATACCAACGGTACAGTCTCTTTTCCGATTGTAATTAATCTTCCGTGACTTCAAACTGGGATGATGGATCAAGTTCCTGAAATCCTCAGAAAACACAGGCATTGCCCTAGTGGCTTGCAATGGGGAGGGAGATGTCTGCCATTCCACATTGGTTCTCTAGAAGCTTCTGGCAACTAATTCTTTTGAGATTTAATCTGTTTTACTTTCAAGTTTGCTGTGTAATTTCCTCCTAAACTGCAAACTTTGCTGAGGCTACATTCAGATTTCACCAAAGGAGAAGTCTGTATTTCCTCTGCTGCTAATTCACTTCAAGCCACTTCAAGCCTCTTACTGCACTCACTACTGAAAAGTAGCACAGAAAATACCACACTTAAAGGAAATATCTAAACCAATTCTGGGTTATTCCTCATCTGTTTTGTCATTCAGCCTCCCCCCAGTGTTTTGGCTGGGTTTCTCTGTGGAACTGCATTTGAGCAGCTTTACCTCAGATCTGTTCTTAATAAAAGAAAGATCAACAGCACGCTCTCCCCTCACTTATGTCTTCACATTCAACTAATCCTCACCTAATAATCTATTCAAAAGTAGAACAAACGCGAAACTTGAAAGTCCCAGTGTCACGTCTCCTTGTAAAGCAGCTTAATGGTACAAATGAGTATTTGCCAACTGCAGATTTAGGATGTAGGCTTCTACCACTGAAAGATCACAGCCCTCTGATGATCCCCGGGAAGGTCATAGGGCTCCTGTAGTCTGTTTTCACAGCTTTCAAAGATGCACGCAGGCAGTCTCCCTTTGCATTAAAACAACACTCGAGTTGCAAGTCAAGGACTAATTAGAGATACCAGGGCTCAGGCTGCCCAGGCAGCTGTTATTATCTCCCTCAGCGTGTCTCTACTGGGAAGGTGTAACCACATCATTTACCTGGGTCATCCCAAGAGCTGGTCTGTACTTGTGGACCTCAGCTACCCTCTACCATTTAGTTTAAATGGTTCTGCTATATGCTTTATTAGTAACCAGCAGCAAAGGAAACTTCTCTGAAGTATGGACTGATTGCTAAGAAGCAATCCATTTTTGCTTTCAGGCATTAATAGCTGCTTGCTACACTCCCAGACGTGGAACAATCTAGTTTAACAAAGACTCCTTTTTTTTTTTTCTTTAAAGGAAAATAAGGGTTTACCCACAGCTTTTCCTATTATGTGAATATCAAGTGAAGTAACAGATGTGTTTCATGTTGTTTTTGCTGAACAACTATGACTGTTGTTGCTTAACACCAATGAGTTTTGTCCAGCACACTTCCCAGCACCTGCAATAGCCTGTTTTCATGAGAATATACTCGTAAGGCTTAAAGTAAGTTAATAGTGATGGTTTAACCGAGTTTTACTTTATAAAATATCTGGATTGCATCAGGACAATGGCAGTTTTCAGTCAGAATCCTTCACCTTAACCCTGATCTTGGCTCTTCTGCAAAGCTTTTCACTTTGAGTCTTTCCGTAGTGCTCATATGAGCAAAATCTTCTTCCTCCTAAATTGCCTTTTACCAGCGCTCCCATCTAAATGATATTTATTGGAGCACTGACACAACTCTGCTTCTCTGAGCCCGCTGCTCATTCCTTTGGGGGCTCTCCCCTAGATGCTATTTGTCCAGCATAAGATCCAGGGCCCCACGTAACTCTCTAAATTTGGCTTCCCGGATGGTCCTGCAGCACGCTGCTAAGCTACCTCATCAGCAGCAAGTGCGCTTTGGTAAACAGTTAATTTTAATCTGATGTGAGGATATTTAATTGCAGTTAGCCTCAGTGTCATACCCAACAGAGATACCTACGATGCTTGTTTGGGCACTTCTGGAAGGGGGAAGAAAGAGGCTTTTCTCAGGGAGCCAGATGGTTGCATCAGCACTTGGGCTAAGCCATCACTAAGTCAAAGGCAGCAGTGGACATCCTGCGCTGAGAGCATCTAGCATTGGCCTCCTGAAAACTCCGGAAGCTCAAATGAATTTCAATCCCATAACTACCAAACAAGTGACAGGAGATTGTTTCAAACTGCTTCAGTTGTGTTATTCCGCATTAAGGTTTCCAAAAGTGACTGTGACGTTCCTACGGATATGAGCCCTGCAGGTGGAGCTGGCTGTCTAAATTCACTACCTCTACCAACTTGGCTGCTACCTCTCCCAGTTTCCAATAATTGGTCCTATATGGACACTCTGGTGTCTGACAGATTAACCTCAGCATTTGTAGGCCCACACACAACAGTCTCTCCTGTCAACGAGTTGTACTCTTAAACGAAGTAAGTTATTTTCTATGTGACCCCTACAGCAAAACTTGACATAAATGGATAGCTTAGAAGTTAGTTACAAGAATGGAAGAGCCATGAACTTGTTGTCCCTTTGATTTAATGTTCTCCGTGCCTCACCCAGTCTCGATTCCCTCAAAGGTTTTTCTGTCATCTCACCTCCCTATCCACCTTTACATCAGCTCTATGGATCAGATTCATTTCCCAATTTGTAGACATCCTACTTATCAACTACATGCCTAATTAAATCAGTGACTCGCAGTAGGTGAGCTGTTTCAATCTTACACCTCACTGAGTCACATTAAATCCCTCCATCTCTATTGTTACTTTTTAGACACGTGAAAAGAAGATCAATTTAATCTGAGCTACTCTACAGCAGTACGTTTTCAAGATACAAGATTTCATATCCAAGACTGAACTAATTGTCCCCTATTGTATTTCACATTCTAGTAAATCTGTTAGATTCTCAGCAGTAGTGGTCACTAGGCTTGTTCTACTCACTCGGCATCGCTGCATTATGCTTCTCTTTAAGTGCTGATTTACTAATTTGAAGCCTCCGCATCCTAGTATGACTAATACACTGCATGATAAGGGCAGACCCGGGGACAAAGTCTCACTTCTAAACCAAATCTAGACTCACCAGCAACCCCATACTGTAAAGTAAACTGATGTTATGCTAAATGCTGTTTCTAAATCATACATCTGCTGCCAAACCTACCCTCGCATTCAGAAATGTAGCTTTTTGGCAAACTGTATGGTTTGGTTAAGGTTTAATACCAGTTCTTCAAATAGTTATGAAAGTAATTTCCTATGGCATTAGGACATGGAAAGCTTTCAGCTCTAGGCACCAAAACATCTTAGCTTGCTTAAAACGGAATGTTATTAAAACATACTTTGCTACAGTAGATTCATTAACACTATATTTAATGGTTTTAATGTGTATTGGTTACACTGTGCTGATTACAGAGTTACAACACAAATTAGTGGTGCGCTAGAAAACTAATGTAAGTTACTGCTTGATACCGTGAGCAACAGTAAGAGTCACAGCGGCTTGCAGGGCACTTGTCAGCTCTAAATCTGGAACGCTTTACAAATGGATGTTCACACCCACTTTTCAGATACAGGAACCAGGAAAGATTAAATCACTGTTGCAAGTTACCACAACGACCTTTCAACCAGTCAACAGAGCAGTCCGAAAGTCTGCAGAGTTCAGGCCTGACAGGTCAAAGAGATCATCATCTCATAGGCAATGATTCTCTTAGTGTTACTTCTCAGTGCCTGACTTGGCTACTTAGACCCTGCAAGAACATACACGATATGCTCTAGAAGACAGGGAAAAACATACGACCATTCCCCAAAATACTGAAGTACACAAAGAGGACACCAACCTGGACTCCCGCAGCTGTTGAACCCTCTCTACCTTATTTCAGCATTTGTGCTCTGCACAATCTAAAGATTTCCCATCTATTTCCTTCCCTTTTTTCAATCTCCTGCCTCTGACTGACCAGAAGAAGGTCAAACGCAAGCGGAAGTGAAAAGCTGTAGCTTAGGATAAAGCTGACCTCTGGACACATGGCGCTTATTTGGGGAGCTCGCATATTCAACAGTAAGTGGTTATCAAATTCACTGCTGATCCTGAGAAAAAGCAAGAATTCCCAAGCAGATACCAGTGACCTCTACACAAAGGTATCATCTGTCAGACAGCAGTGATCTTTAGGGCCATTGTCGTGGTTTAAGCCCAGCCATAACTCAGAGCCATGCAGCCGCTTCCTCACTCTTCCCCCTTCCTTTCCCCCCCCTGCTCCCAGAGGGATAGGGAGGAGAATGGAAAGAATGTAACTCCCACGGGCTGAGATTAGAACAGTCCAGTAACTAAGGTATAACACAAACCACTGCTGCTACCACCAACAACAATAATGGCAAGGGAAACAACAAGGGAAGAGAATACAACTGCTCACCACCCACCGACCGATACCCAGCGGTGATCCAGCCCTTGCGGGTAACTGCCCCCAGTTTATATAGTGGGCATGACATGCTGTGGTATGGAATAACCTCTTTGGTCAGTTTGGGTCAG